>SJXQ01012967.1:0-13376 GCA_006408695.1 Aepyceros melampus | reverse complement strand
TTAACATTCTATGTTTTCATGTGTAAACATAAAGTCAAAATTTAAAAAATCAATATCTCATATAATCTTTTCTATTATACTTGGATTATGAGAGAGAAGACTTAGAGATAGTAGTTTCATTTTCTGAAGCAAGATTTTTTTTAAAAAAAGCACTTCCCATGTGCAAAGTCAGAACTTTTATATAATGTCCAATGTTATCTTTTCAAATGTTTAATATAAATGTTTAATAATAATGTTTTCCGGAAATCAATCTCTTTCTCATCTGTCTATGTACCATCTATCTAAAAATATAATGTATCCTGAAAGTAACAAAATTAGAGTTTATATATGCAGTTCACTTATCTCCCACATACATTAACAAACATAAAAGACATCCACAAATTTCTGTACAAGAAACTACAGAATGGAAGTGCTTAAGATATTGAAACATGTATATTAGCTACATCCTGAACTGAGGTCAATATATTAAGAGATATCATTCTATGAAAGAGTTTGTGATGTGTACTTTGAAAGACTACAACATCTTCTTTATTAAAGCAGCTTTTTGAAACATATTTTTTTGTCTAAAATGTGACAATGAGAAATACATACATTCCATAAAATGGACACTCAAAATTTATTTAATGAATGAATGAAATTAAACATTGATTTCCTGAAGGTGATGCATGATAAGATCTAGGTGAATCAACTTTCAACTCTACATCAAGAAAATTATCTGCTGATACTGATTAACAACTTAGTTTAGTATAAGCAACTGCAATTTAAGTTAATAGAATATCAGGAGATAAACATCTGGGTTGAAGTGTAGCCTTTGCACTTTAATAGGCTTTTAACAAAGAAAAATGTAGAGTAGCAAACACATTCAAGTGTCCTAGGGTATTATCAGTTACATTATTGAGTCCTCTTAAAGCAGCCTCACTGCTGAAGTCTAGGATCTTGTCTACATTTTGAAAGAAATCTAGATTAAACTTCCTGGGGCCAGAAACTTCAAACTACCTAAACTCTGATGGAGTTGAAAAGGGGACTCTACCCATCTGCCTTTGAATTTAACATTTCCACACACACATACACACATATATGTGTGTATGTATATATAAACACATATATGTGTGTATATATATATATATACACACATATATGGATGTGTATGTAAATAAACAGAAATAAGCACCAAAAATTATACTGAGAGAATACATTTGAGATGTAATGTATTAGAATTCAGAGTCTCAGGTCACTAAGTGATACAGCTTTCTCCTGCTATTTGAAGGCAAAATTGTCCTTCTGTTTTGCTATCAGAGCTGTGTATATATGTATATTTAACTGCTATCCAGATAAGAGTACTTCTGTGCAACTCAGTAAGGTATTACTATTAGTTTTATTAACTTTTCTTGATGTATTCCTATATGCTACACTCTTTAAGAGCATGTAAAGTCATGTTGAAATATCGTTAGAAAAAATAATATAGTCTGAATCAGAGCAAATGAAAAAAAGAAAATGAAAATAAGGAACACCTGTGGAATAATACTAATATGTTTTTATAATAATGCCTATAACTCTGTCATTTTTAAGTCATAAGTTGGTGCACACACTGTTTTCTTTTTCATTCAATGCCATCAAAAGTAACTTTGCCCAAAAGCATGTGAGAGAACTCAGTTGCTTTTAAACTCATGAAATTCATTCCTCTTTGATTTTCTGCCGTCTGTCTCACTTTTATCCATTTCATTGCTCCATTCTCACACTTTCAGTAACTATAAGCATGTCCAAGGCTAGGAAGAGTGTACATGAATCAGCAGGCAGTAAGAATTGGAGAAGTACTCATCAGTATAGTTGTATAGCAACTATTCTTCAATTAAGAAAAGTTGATTTCAAGAACAGTGAGGGGAAAAATATGTTAATGTGTTTGGATTACATTAAATTTTTAAGATTGACTAAAAGAAAGGGAGGGAAAAAGTGCTAATGGCAAGAGCACACGGAAGAGGCATTATTATATTACTGTTAATGCACATAAAACATTGCCTATTAAAATAGGATGGCAGTTTTACATCCTATTAAATATATCAAAGCTGTGCTTCAATTATAAATCCTTTTATATGCATGTTTTAACAAATATGTCTTTGATAATGGAATGTAGCTGCAATTTCTTAAATGCTAAACATGAACTAAATTATATAATATAGTCCAAAGAAAAAAAATTCCACTAGGAGGTAACCATGTTTTGAGATCTCCAATGTTATATATATATATATGTACCTTATGAATTTTCAAGTGGGCAGCTGGATAGCAACTCAATTTAAGAGCCTGAGCCTCTGGGCTTGTGGTGGTTAACAGCTATGTTGTGTTATTATTTTCACGTGGTTATTTGTGGAAATAAATTACATCCTTGAGATGGTATATGAACTGAAAGCACTTGATCATGTTTGTATATGATCTTATTTATGAAATAACTGCAACAACTCTAATAGAAATTTAGGTAGTAAAATTAACCAACTTTTCATCTTGAAAGGCGTAGGCATTAGTTTTACAGAAATTTCAAATACATCAGTGTTTAACTTTAGCCCACATCCTCTAGACTGTATAATTATGACTTTCTTATCTGATTAAAAATGGCTGGACAAAACTATAAACAGTGATATTTTTATTATTTGAATGCTAATAGAGAGTGAAAGTGGCATAAGTAACAAGTATGTTAAGAAAATGCTGATTTTGAGTGATTGCTTATCATACGTATGAACAAATAATATATTGGACATTAAAAAAAAGACTGCTTATTAGCAAAATCCAATCTTCCTTTTATTCATGAGTTAAACTATGAACACTTTTTTTTTCTTAAAAATTATCTATGCATACAAATTTGGTTTTTTTTTTCTAGTTGAATTTGAAAACAATCGATTACATCAAATTCCTTTGTTTTATCTTTAGTGTCATAAAATCCAGCCAAATTAGTTACTCAATTAGCTTCTTTTGTGAATGGGGTTCTTTTTTTCTCTCCTCTTATTCCTATTTTTCCTTAATTTCTGACCTTTCCAGGCTTTGAGTTTGAAGGAGAGGGAAACAACTAAAGAGGCATAGAAGCTCCTTCTTGTCTTAGGGTTTCAGGAGCCCATGCTCTACTTCTAGTCTTGGAAGTTGTGAATCAACTTTTTCTCTGGAGGGAAATTTTTATAAATTCTCCTAAGATAGCACCCTTATCACCACTACTTTGGTAGGTGATGCATTCTCCTTCATTGATTGTTAAGATTTGTCTTTTGGTTTCTAGTTCTTGGGGTCTGTCAACTGAAAATATTGCACAACTAAAAGTTAAGCAATTAAGCACTTTTCAATGTATGAGAAGATGCAAGTTCTGGGTTCACTGAAATCATTCCTTTGATATGCACCTCAGCATCTGGAGCCAGTAACTTGTGTTTTCACATCCTGATTTTTCTCAAGCAGTATCACTGGGATAACTATAGTCTGATGACTGCTAGACTGCTAGATGACAATCCTTTGTTTCCTTCCTGAACCCCCTTAGGGCTCACCTTTGGCGTGGCTGTAATGTTGTGGCTACAGATGATGACTGCAGCCATGAAATTAAAAGACACTTTCTCCTTGGAAGAAAAGTTATGACCAACCTAGACAGCTTATTATAAAAGCAGAGACATTAGTTTGCCAACAAAGGTCTGTCTAGTCAAAGCTATGGTTTTTCCAGTAGTTATGTATGGATATGAAAGTTGGACCATAAAGAAAGCTGAGCTCCGAAGAATTGATGCTTTTGAACTGTGGTGTTGGAGAAGACTTTTGAGAGTCCCTTGGACTGCAAAGAGATCCAACCAGTCAATCCTAAAGGAAATCAGTCCTGAATATTCATTGGAAGGACTGATGTTGAAGCTGAAAATACTTTGGCCACCTGATGCAGAGAGCTGACTCATTGGAAAAGACCCTGATACTGGGAAAGACTGAAGGCGGGAGGAGAAGGGGATGATAGAAGATGAGATGGTTGCATGGCATCACCGACTTGATGGACATGAGTTTGAGTAAACTTCGGGAGTTGGTGATGAGCAGGTTGGCTGGCATGCTGCAGTTCATGGGGTCACAAAGAGTCAGACACAACTGAGCTACCGGACTGAACAGAACTGAATGCAGTGGCTAGATGCATTGTTTGCTGATATTGCAGGCAATGTTTTATTTCTCAGGTTCAATCACAAATGCTCTCTCCCTTATTTTACAGGTCTCATTAATCAGCCATTGGTATGTCAAGTCCTCATTTTATCTACATACAATTCTTCTCCATTCTTGGCCCTAAAACTCTGTATGAGCTGATTAAAAAATAGCAAAGTTCCTTCATCTTCTTTTTTGAGTTTCTTGTCTTTTAGTTTAGTTTTTTTTTTTAACACTTTCTTTTTATTTCTTCTTTTTTTTTTAATTTACAATATTGTATTGGTTTTGCCATACATCAACATGAATCCGCCACAGATATACACATGTTCCCCATCCTGAATTCCCCCTCCCTCCTCCCTCCCTGTACCATTCTTCTGGGTCATCCCAGTGCACCAGCCCCAAGCATCCAGCATCATGCATTGAACCTGGACTGATGATTCATTTCATATATGATATTATACATGTTTCAATGCCATTCTCCCAAATCATCACCCTCGCTCTCTCCTATAGAGTCCAAAAGACTGTTCTATACATCTGTCTCTTTTGCTGTCTCGCATACTGGGTTATCATTATCATCTTTATAAATTCCATATATATGTGTTCTAATAGCCAGGACATGGGAGCAACCTAGATGTCCATCAGCAAATGAATGGATAAGAAGTCTCTGGTACATATACACAATGGAGTATTACTCAGCCATTAAAAAGAATACATTTGAATCAGTTCTAATGAGGATGAATCTGGAGCCTATTATACAGAGTGTAGTAAGCCAGAAAGAACACCACCAATACAGTCCTTTAGACTTTTGCAGAGGACTCTACAGCAGTCTGCTGAGCCTCCAAGATTTTGAGAGAAACGAATTCCTTATCAAATACCTTGCTTGATTTAAGCTGAAGAAGGAGCAAATACCTACTTCTTGAATCTTTTGTCTTAGTGTAAACTAGTAAAAATGTAATTGTGCTGTATTTTCACAATTTCACATTGGAGAAGGAAATGGCAACCCACTCCAGTACTCATCTGCAAAATTCCATGCATGGAGGAGCCTGATAGGCTACAGTCCATGGGGTTGCAGAGTCGGATACAACTGAATGACTTCACTTTCTTTCTTCCTTGACAGTTTCTTCCCCATCTAGTTTACAACCATTCTGCATTCCACTGAACTGTACTAGAGTCTCTGAATCCCCACAGCCTCACAAATAGGTGTTTACTAAAATAATGGATTTTTAGAAAATAATAGGTGAGAGATGGTGTTTGAGTGTATTTTTAATTTGTAGCCCTAATTCTATGATGGTTTTTGAGTGCCTCATTATGTGGTCATGCTAACTTGAATGCTAATCTTGTGGCCTGTTTGTTCATATATTTCCTTTATTTTTATTTAATATTTTGGGACATTTTAATCTTAATTTGTCATAGACTTTTATATTCATAATATTTCATTTCAAGAAGTATAGCTTATAAATATTATTTTCTATTTTGTTATATCATTTTGATTTAGTTTATGGCACTTATATTTTGTTTCATTTTGCTTTGCCTTGTCAAAAAAATCCAATAGATCTTTTCTTCTAAAGAATAGTTAATTACTGCTACATGGTCTGTGTTTTCATTAATGATTTGAGATGCCATCTTTATTCAATACTAATCTTCTGTAAATCTTGAGTACTTTTTACAGATTTTCTATTCTATTAGCTTTGCCATCTTTCTATCAAGGAATTCTATGTGGACTCAATAATATAAGCTTTATACCATCTTTCAGTTTCTGGTATACCTACTCCTCCATTATTGTTTTTTCCACAGTTTTTCTGATTAATGCATATGCTTGAATTTTACTCAAAGTTTATGCTATCTTAATTTGTTTCAGATGAAGAAACAAAAGTGAGAATTCTTAATGTAATCATGGAAAATTTATAAACTAAAAGGAGAAAATAAATTCTTTAAGATATAAGATATCTTGTCCAAGAATGTGGTATGTCTTTCACTTGTTTATCGCTTTTATGTGTATGTTAGGAGTGTATTCAAGCTTAACTTCACATATTCATTGAAATTTTGCCTATTTCTTGTTAAATATGTGCCTAGATATTTCAACAATTTTGTTGCCATTGCAAATAGGATCTTCACTTCTGTTATATAGTCTAATATTTATTGTTTTTACATATGATACCTATTGATCTTACATGTTTATTTTGGTGAATTACAATAGGCAAATTTTCACTTTTTAAATTGTCTTGCTTGTAGTATGTTTTTCAGTTGGTTCTTTTTAATTTTCTCTATATATGATATACAAATGTATTACATGCATAAGTACATATAACACATCTATTAATTAAGCTATCAGATAAGTTCAGTTCAGTTCAGTTCATTCACTTTCAGTAATGTCCGACTCTTTGTGACCTCATGGACTGCAGCACGCCAGGCCAACCTGTCCATCACCAACTCCCAGAGTTTATGCAAACTCATCTCCATTGAGTCAGTGATGCCATCCAACTATCTCATCCTCTGTCATCCGCTCTCCTCCCACCTACATTTCCAAGCATCAGGGTCTTTTCCAGTGAGTCAGTTCTTTGCATCAGGAGGCCAAAGTACTGGAGTTTCAGCTTCAACATCAGTCCTTACAATGGCTATTCAGGAATGATTTCATTTAGGATTAACTGGTCGGATCACCTTGCAGTCCAAGGGACTCTCAAGAGTCTTCAACACCACAGTTCAAAAACATCAATTCTTCGGTGCTCAGCTTTCTTTATAGTCCAAACTCTCAAATCCATACATGACTATTAGGAAAACCATAGTATTGACCTTTGTTGGCAAAGTAATGTCTCTGCTTTTCAATATGCTCTCTAGGTTGTTCATAGTTTTTCTTCAAGGAACAAGCATCTTTTAGTTTCATGGTTGCCATCACCATCTGCAGTGATTTTGGAGTCCAAAAAAATAAAGTTTGCAATGATTCCATTATTTTCCCATCAATTTGCCATGAAGTGATGGGACTGGATGCCATGATCATAGTTTTCTGAATGTTGAGTTTTAAGCCAAATTTTTCACTCTCCTCTTTCACTTTCATTAAGAGGCTCTTTAGTTCGTTTTCTGCCAAAGGGTGGTGTCATCTGCATATCTGAGGTTCTTGGTATTTCTCCTGGCAATCTTGATTCCAGCTTGAGCTTCACCATCCCAGTGTTTCTCATGATGTTCTCTGTATATAAGTTAAATAAGCATGGTGACAATATACAGCCTTGATGTACGCCCTTCCCTATTTGAAACCAGTCTATTGTTCCATGTCCAGTTCTAACTGTTGCTTCCTGACCTGCATACAGATTTCTCAGGAAGCAGGTCAGGTGGTCTAGTACTCCCATTTCTTTCAGAACTTTCCACAGTTTATTGTGATCCACATAGTCAAAGGCCTTGGAAAAATCAGTAAAGCAGAAATAGATGTTTTTTTCTGGAATTTTCTGCTTTTTCAATAATCTAGCATATGTTGGCAATTTGATCTCTCATTCCTCTGCCTTTTCTAAATCCAGCTTGAACATCTGGAAGTTCATGGTTCATGTACTGTTGAAGCCTGGCTTGGAGAACTTTGAGCATTTCTTTACTAGTGTGTGAAATGAGTGCAATTGTGAAGTAAGTTGAACATTCCTTGGCATTGTCTTTCTTTGGGATTGGAATGAAAACTGATCTTTTCCAGTCCTGTGGCCATTGCTGAGTTTTCCAAATTTGCTGACATTTTGAGTGCAGCACTTTCATAGCATCATCTTTTAGGATTTGAAATAGCTCAACTGGAATTCCATCAAAATATCCTTCTTAAGGCCCACTTCATTTCACGTTCCAGGATGACTGGCTCTAGGTGAATGATCATTCCATTGTGATTATCTGGGTTGTGAAGTTTTTTTTTTTTTTTTTTTTGGTATAGTTCTGTGTATTCTTGTGACCTCTTCTTAATATCTTCTGCTTCTGTTAGGTCCATACCATTTCTGTCTTTTATTGAGCCCATCTTCGCATGAAATGTTCTCTTGGTATATCTAATTTTCTTGAAGAGATCTCTAGTCTTTTCCATTCTATTATTTTCCTCTATTTCTTTGCACTGATCACTGAGGAAGGCTTTCATATCTCTCCTTGCTATTCTTTGGAACTCTGCATTCAAATGGGTATTATTTCTTTTCTCCTTTGCTTTTTCCATCTCTTCTTTTCACACTATTTGTAAGGCCTTTTCAGACAGCCATTTTGCTTTTTTACATTGCTTTTTCTTGGAGATGGTCTTGATCTCTGTCTCCTGCACAATGTCACAAACTTCTGTCCATAGTTCATCAGGCACTCTGTCTATAACAGCTAATTCCCTGAATCTATTTCTCACTTCCACTATATAATCATAAGGGACTTGATTTGGGTCATATCTGAGTGGTCTAGTGGTTTTCTCTACTTTCTTCAACTTACATCTGAATTTTGCAATAAGGAGTTCATGATATGAGCCACAGACACATCTTGGTCTGTTTTTTTTTTTTTTTTGCTGACTGTATAGAGCTTCTCCATCTTTGGCTACAAACAAAATACTCAATCTGATTTTGGTGTCAACCATCTGGTGTTGTCCATGTGTACAGTCTTCTCTTGTGTTGTTGGAAGAGGGTGTTTCCTATGACCAGTGTGTTCTCTTGGCAAACTCTATTAGCCTTTGCCCTCCTTCATTCTGTACTTCAAGGCCATACATTTTATCAAATGTTTTTTATAATGAATGGGTCTTAGTGTTTATTAAAAGCAGTTTTAGCTCCTGTAGAAATTATTACATATGTTTTTATTTTTATAATATTTAGTACTTTTATTGAGAAAGTAAGCTAGTAATTCTATTAGATCCAATATTGTAAACTCTGCCTATCAAATATATAGCTTGACATACTTCCTGGTAACTAAGTAGTATTAAAATTTCTATAATAAATGAAGAGGCTTTTCCCCCCCTGTCAATAATCTTTCCCATTTCCACATATGCTATATATATATATTTTTTTAATTTTTAATTTGACTCCACTAAACTATTTGTTTATTCCTTTGCTAATACTATTTGCTTTAAAGAATGTAGCTTTGCAATACATTTGATCAAACAGGGCAAATTCTCTCTCTTTGCTTCCCCCCACCCCTTATTTTCAAATATATCTTAGCCATCTTAGTACATCAATAATTTCATATTAATGTTGAGTTCATTAGACAAATGCCTTAAACACTGTTGAGAATTTTTTAAATTGATATTTTGTTGACTTTGTTAATAAAGATAGAATAGATGCTTAAAATTATATAATCTCTCTCCTCCATAAACATTTTTTTCATTTATTCAGAATTCTTTTTGTAAACTTTAGTAAATCATTATGTTTTCTCCCTAAAAAATCTTCTGTGATCTAGCCCAGCCTACATCTCCAATCTCTTTGTTTTTTGCTATTTACCTTCTAGCCATTATAGCCTGTTTCTTCTTGACCTTGCCAAGCTTTTCACCATAATAGAGCAATTTTACCCTGTTCCATCTGCCTGGAATTTCTTTCCTCTATATTCACATTTTTAGCTCCTTTTTGTTTTTCAGGTCTCCAAGTTATAGGCCACCTTTTTAGAGAATCTTCTCTTATATAAACTCTTTGGTGTAGCTTCCTGGTCAGTGTATAGTAACTTATTTTATTCTCTGAAATGTTCTTATTTTTATTTGATATTTTTTCTTGTGACAATATTTACTACTCTTTTTATTATCTGCCTTCTTGTATTGGAAAAAACTTTTCAGAGAGCAAAAACCAAATGTCTATTTTATTCACTGCTAATACTCTATCCTCTAAAAAATGAAAAATCCTGAGGATGTAGGCACTAAAATTTTTAATGAAGAAAGACTCATATATGAGAAAACAACACTTTAATTTTGTGTATAAGGCCTAAAAATACACCCTTTGTTGTTTTGACCTAAAATAAATATACTGCCAGGCATGTCTCCAGCAAACATGGGTTTATTCAGGATCAGTGGAAAGTTACAGTTTGGGCTTGGTCATCATAAGACTTACACACACACAGATTTTACAGAGGGAAAACCTGGAAACTTTTCATTGGCTGAGTTCTTGCCAAGATAAAAGTATTTCCCTTCCTTTTGAGATATGCTGTCATAGCAGGGCGAGTTCAGTTCAGTTCAGTTCAGTAGCTCAGTCGTGTCTGACTCTTTGCAACCCCATGAATCACAGCACGCTAGGCCTCCCTGTCCATCACCAACTCCCGGAGTTAGCAGAAAGTCTATATGCCCTCTATCTTTAAAATGTACTTTATGTTCTTTAGCATTGTAAAGGAGACAAGAACTAGGAGAGTGGCGTTATTAAATATCTTCTGAATTCTTTCCAAGAAAAAAAAACAAAAACAAAAAAAAACTGCTATTACTAATAAGTGTAGATATTTGGACTGTATGGAATATTTTATGGAGAAGGCAATGGCACCCCACTCCCGTACTCTTGCCTGGAAAATCCCATGGATGGAGAAGCCTGATAGGCTGCAGTCCATGAGGTCACTAAGAGTCGGACACAACTGAGCGACTTCATTTTCACTTTTCACTTTCATGCATTAGAGAAGGAAATGGCAACCCACTCTAGTGTTCTTGCCTGGAGAATCTCAGGGACGGGGGATCCTGGTGGGCTGCCATCTATGGGGTTACACAGAGTCAGACACTACTGGAGACTTAGCAGCATCAGGAGGATATATTAATATATTGATAAGAATGTCATATAAAAATGAAAAACATGGGGTATGATAGGCCAAATATAGAGTTAGGGTTTTAATTCTTATGAGAAAATTTTAATAATGTTGTTCTTATCTTCATGAATTGCATATAAAGCAGATTATTTTAATGATCATAAACGTTTATGTTAATTAGTTTCCTTTCTAGCTGAACCTTTGGCATAATAATAGATATTTTCAAAGCAGCTTGACATTTATCCACAAACATTGTTTTAAGAAATCAAAAACTTGTATAAGACAATATACCAGTGTTTTTGCTATTAAGAAAAACGTGTTCCTAACATTTCACAGATATTAATGAAACCAGAACAATAACCATTAAAAATAAGACCTGCATTCAGACATTAAATACATAAATGATATAAAGAGAAGACTAGAGATACTTAATTATAATAACTTAAGTATATCTTAAGTATCTGAAGAATAACAACATAATTTAAGAGATAAAATCAATTAATATGTACATGTAAGAAAAAAATAGAAAATATAAGAAATATCCATTCTGTCAAAAATCAGCACAGAGTCATTATGCACATGTTAAAAATAAGACCTGCATTCAGACATTAAATACATAAATGATATAAAGAGAAGACTGCTGCTGCTAAGTCGCTTCAGTCGTGTCTGACTCTGTGCGACCCCAGAGACGGCAGTCCACCAGGCTACCCTGTCCCTGGGATTCTCCAGGCAAGAACACTGGAGTGGGTTGCCATTTCCTTCTCCAATGCATGACTAGAGATACTTAATTATAATAACAAGTATATCTTAAGTATCTGAAGAATAACAACATAATTTAAGAGATAAAATCAATTAATATGTACATGTAAGAAAAAAATAGAAAATATAAGAAATATCCATTCTGTCAAAAATCAGCACAGAGTCATTATGCACATGTGATTTATTTTCAGTTTGCTTTGGCTATATTTCCTATTAACAAAATTGTAAGAGTTTTTCTCAAGTTACCTAAAATTTCTGATTTATTTGGATTAGTTATCATAATATATAAGTGGAACAGAAAAAAAACTCATAGATTTTTGCAATACTCTAGTATAGTGAGAGTACTGTTTCTTTCAGTGTTCACTTTCTATAGCCAAGCACTTTTAAATAGGTAGAAGGCAAAAACCTGGCAAAAACTCTAAAGTTACAGAAATATAATGATTGAATATTAATAATGCCTCTTGTAGATGACAGTTAGCCAGCACGTATTTCCCAGTCCAACCAGTGCCAGAAGCTTCAGTATGTTTAATATCAGATATATTGTTAATTAGGTTATTTATGATATTCAAAAATATTTTCCAATCCATACAGTTTGTGTTTTTATGATTCTTCAAAAGATATCACATGGGTATCAGTGTTATTGATACTATGTCCTTAATATGATACATATAGTACATATATAATTTTATAACGTAGTTTTAAAAGAATCAGTCAGTCAGTTCAGTCACTTAGTTGTGTCTGACTGCGACTCCATAGACTGAAGCATGCCAGGCTTTCCTGCCATCATCAACTCTGGGAGCTTGCTCAAACTCATATCCATCGAATCAGTGATGCCATCTAATCATCTGATCCTCTTTTGTCCCCTTCTACTCCTGTCTTCAATCTTTTGCAGCATCGGAGTCTTTTCTAATGAGACAGTTCTTCTCATCAGGTAGCCAAAGTACTGGAGTTTCAGCTTACCATCAGTCTTTCCAATGAATATTCATGACTGGTTTCCTTTAGGTTTGATCTCCTTTCAATTCAAGGGACTCTCAAGAGTCCTCTCCAACACCACATTTCAAAGGCATCGATTCTTCTGTATTCAGCTCTTTTTATGGTCCAACTCTCACTTCCATACATGACTACTAGATAAACCACAGCTTTGACTAGACTGAACTTTGTTGGCAAAATAATGTCTCTGCTTTTCAAAATGCTGTCTAGGTTGGTCATATCTTTTCTTCTAAGAGCAAGAGTTGTTTTTTTTGTTTTTTTTTTTTTTTTAAATTTCATGGCTGCAGTCACCATCTGCAGTGATTTTGGAGCCCCAAAAAAGAAAATCTCTCACTTGTTCCATTGTTTCCCCATCTATTTGTCATGAAGTGATGAGGCCTGATGCCATGATCTTAGTTTTCTGAATGTTGAGTTTTAAGTCAATGTATTCACTCTCCTCTTTCACTTTCATCAAGAGGTTCTTTAGTTCCTCTTCATTTTCTGCCATAAGAGTAGTGTCATCTGCATGTCGGAGGTTCTATCTCCTGACAACCTTGATTCCAGCTTGTGTTTCATCCAGCCCTGGATTTCACATGATGTACCCTGTATACAAGTTAAATAAGTAGGGTGACAATATATAGCCTTGACACACTTCTTTCCCAATTTTGAACCAGTCCATTTTTCCATGTTCAGTTCTACCTATTGCTTCTTGTCCTACACATAGGCTTCTCAGGAGACAGGAAAGGTGATCTGGTATTCCCATTTCTTTAAGAATATTATACAGTGTGTTGTGATCCACACAGTCAAAAGCTTTAGAGTAGTCAATGAAACAG
>SJXQ01012966.1:0-133738 GCA_006408695.1 Aepyceros melampus | reverse complement strand
GACTAAGGTCCGTCTAGTCAAGGCTATGATTTTTCCTGTGGTCATGTATGGATGTGAGAGTTGGACTGTGAAGAAGGCTGAGCGCCGAAGAATTGATGCTTTTGAACTGTGGTGTTGGAGAAGACTCTTGAGAGTCCCTTGGACTGCAAGGAGATCCAACCAGTCCATTCTGAAGGAGATCAACCCTGGGATTTCTTTGGAAGAAATGATGCTAAAACTGAAGCTCCAATACTTTGGGCACCTTATGCGAAGAGTTGACTCATTGGAAAAGACCCTGATGCTGGGAGGGATTGGGGGCAAGAGGAGAAAGGGACGACCGAGGATGAGATGGCTGGATGGCATCACAGACTCAATGGACGTGAATCTGAGTGAACTCCGGGAGTTGGTGATGGACAGGGAGGCCTGGCGTGCTGCGATTCATGGGGTCGCAAAGAGTCGGACACGACTGCGCGACTGAACTGAACTGAACTGAATGTATACCTTAAACTTACTAATTTTATATTGATATGTCAATTGTGTCTCAATAAAGCTGAGGGGGAAATAACAGTTAGAAATTACCAATATGTCCAAAAACAAGGAATAAATATAATACAAAAATATCTAGTGAAAGACATGTTTACAAATGTTGTTATACAAAAAAAACCAGAATACAAAAAACAAAAACTACATGTATAGAATTACCATATATATGTCCATGTTTTTCATATGTTTGCATTTATATCTATGAAAAATATTTAAACGTCTTACCCTGCTACATAAAAGTACCTGAAATAACAGTGGTTAACTCTTAAAAATAAATTTAAAATAACACAACTAGTAAATAATGGACTTAAATCAATTCAAGCCCATAGCTATCAGATGTAAAAATCCTTTATTTATATGGCATATGCTGATTTTAAACATGAGAGCATGTAATAGAAAGATTCTATTCAAGTATCTTGCTTAGTCATAAGAAAGATTACCAGCAGAATCAGACCAAAAGCTGAAAAAATAACAAGAATTTCATGTCAATGCCTATGCCAAACATTCGTCAAAATGGCTTTTTAATGTTCATCATTCAGCTCTTAAAAACTAAGATGAACTCTTTTGTTGGACTATTATTTATAAATGTGATCAAGTTAGTCTTAAAGTTAAATTCATAATTAAAAGTATATTTTCACTTTATAGACATTAGAAAAATTACTAATTTTCTCTCCAGTGCTCTATTCTGTTCTCTTGAAAAACATTTACCTTGTTGTAGTTCATTTGAACAATATTCTGAAAAAGAGCTCATGGTGTGGAAAATAATTTTCTCCAATGAACTTGGGTCAGTAATTTTTCTTGAAATTAGATAAACCAGCATGAAATTCAAGAGTCAAATTGAGACCAGCTTGTTCAAACTCAGTTTCTCCAAAGCAAATTATGATATAGTAACAATTTCTTTTCCACCTTATTATATATTTAAATGTAAAATCACCAGTTACATCAAATTCACAGACTGCCAATTTGTTTAGTTGAATTCTGATGAATTAGCTCTTGCTACATCAGTATAAAGTTATTCAACCTTGAACTGTTACCACCAAACAGAGCTTTTCTTAGTCTGCAAAATTTACCTGACTCTTATAAGAGCTAGCCACAGCTTTTTATTATCAGATTAACTATCAGAGAAAACATATTGTTTCAACCTAAACAGCCAAGAGCTATTATTATTCTTTTCCTAACAAGAGAAATTTGACCTCCTATCCACAAATTTCATATCCCAGAGTGAAGCAAGTTTATCATTTAATTTCCAACTGGATAACTTTAATGATCTTCTTGGCAGAGAGTGCAACAAACACTTTCATCAGGTACCTTAATGTAAAGCCCAGAAAAGAGGTTTCAAAATGAGAGAAAGGAGAAAACAACATTTCTCCATGTTTGGTTTGGAACTTGTGATTTGGTACCACCTTGGGGCTGGGGGGCAGAGAGAGGAGGTGGTGGCAGTTATGATATTTATAACTGTTACCATGAGCAATATACTCATATACATTATATTGTTTGATACTCTCAAACCCACCAAGGTAGCATTATAATTCTTAATTTATAGACAAATAAATTGAGGCTCAAGAGATTAAATGATTTGTTGAAATTCATTCAATAAGTGGCACTGCAAGAATTTCAGTCCTTGCCTGATTCATTCTGTCTCTTAAAATACATCTGCTTCTTGCCTCCTATACTCCCTAGGTCCACAAGAACTGACAAAGACTCATTCCCATCTTCTCACAAAGATAAGAACAGCCTTAACTTAAAATAATAAAGAGCAGGATTCTAACTATTACAATATCATGAATTACAGAACCTGAAACCGGGAACTTCATATCAAGTTAAGCAGTCCCATTCTTCAGTAATAAAGCTAATTAATTCTCATAAAGATATTAGGCTTTTAGATACTATTTAAGTCCAAGGAGGAATATATTAGAGTTTTATGAGAAATCCTGAATCTTGAGTTAATTAGACTTGACAAAAATTGATAAATTTTCACTAGAGACTAGTGAAATTATAATAGACTCTAAGCCAAATACATACATACATATATATATATAAAAGTTGAGGCAAGATTTGTTTTATTTACTGAAAATCTTCAGTACCTAACATTTTCATAACAATTAAATATTTGTTAAATCAAAGAGAAATAGTATCCTTTATGTTAAACCTTTATAACTCTTATTAAAGATTTTGTTTTATAGTGTTCTAAAGTAAATGACTTCTTTTGGAAGAAATTATTATTGGCTGGAAATAAGATTAGTTCAGGAATTTTTTGGGAGATCTCTTCACTAGGAATACTCTAAGATCTCATTACACAGGTACCACTGAATTCAATAGCTCTCTGAGGACAATAATTAACACAACTTAACTAGAAGATTCAGTTGAATATTCATAAAGGGCAATGTTATAGCCAGATATATTATACAAAAATGCAGTATCTTTTCTACTATGACACCACCAATAGCAATGAATACTACTGATTTAATGATAGCTCTCGGAGCAAAAAGTAATCATTTATTAATTATAGCTAAAAAAAGAAAAAAATTATATTACCCAACCATAGAATATTCATAAAATATAAAACTTTATTCATAAATAAAACAGAGCTTGAATCTTAAGATTTCTTCATAATGTACCTTTAAAAATACTTCTGAATGCTTTTTAGCCACTGCAAAAGATTAAAGGCTCCACGTAGTTTTTTATAGCATATGATTGGAATCTCAGCCTCCATTAGGACAACTATTAGGGCATTATTGTCATTAGGACAGCCATTAAAATTCTAGGTCTTATAAAACATAACAAGGCTATCATATCCAGTATCAGTAAGCAAGACATTTCAGATTAACCCCGCAGCCCCCAAAGAAGTAAAATGTTGGACAAAATTAGAAAAACAAAAAAACAAAAAAAAAAACAAAAAAAGCATTAAAGAACCAAAGAGAGAGCTGGAGTTAACTGAACCAAGATACAGGGCAATAAGGAAAGAAGCCAATCATAAAGAGTTGATCACAAGATTAAGGAGTATTTTAAAATCTAGGACCTTCCCCAAAATAAAGAAACCTTGCTAAGACATAATTCCCCTCAAATTCTCCTTTTCTGTGGAATTTTATCACCTTAAAATAAGTAGCATATTAAATAAGGAGTTTATAAACCTGCATCCACTGTTTGATACATATTCCTGGTTATTTTCAAGTAAAATGTTTCAAAATATTAAAAGATAATCTCTAGTACGCCTTTTGAGATTCCCAATATGTTTTAGCCAGTTAATAATTTTCTTCTGTAGTGCTAAAAAAGTCAGTTCCTGACTTACTTTATACTCAGCACTAGAGATGTGGTATATGCTTAAATAAATACTTCCTGCCTATATTGTGCTGCCAAAAATAGAAAATGATAAAAAATTATATTAGATTTTCCTCTGATGCATATTCAATAAATGTTAGGACTTATTCATGAATTTCAAAAATATATTATGCCAGTAAACCTTTTTGCAAAGGCACTTTGTAAAATGCAATTGAAATTTGCAAAAATACTCTATCTTAAACTCTTGATTGCATTATGATCTATTACAACTTTTCCACAGTGTAGGTAATATTGTTTTTTTTTTTCCCTAGGCAAATAGTCTCTAGAGTTTGATATCGATCAAAGATAAAGCCTGATACATAAATTATGTCAGTAACTTCAAACATCAAGCTAACATTTCAGGCTGGATGTGTAAAAACCTCTGAGCTGCCATCTTCTTTCTGAAATCAACCAAAAGCAAGGAGAGAAAGGAAATAAAATGGAAATTTCCTTTTATAACAACAAAAACCCTGGATACTCAAATTCAAAATAAAGGAAAAAGGGCTACTGAGTGGAAAGCACCTCGGACAAAGGTAATGGAAAAAAGGAAAAAGGAGACAAGCTGTTCACCACTGAAAAGCTCAGGTAGAGAGAGGAAATTAAAAACAACAAACCTAGTTTGGACCACCTACAACAGAAGAGATGGAACCAGTTACAAGAGCTTTCTGCTACCTTGTTGAAAAATGAATTTGCAGGGGAAACAGAGCTGAAGAAATAGACATATTCTTTGTAACTACTGCAGCAAGACAGAGAAGAAGCCCTGAGTAAATCACTGTACCTACCATCCCTTGGTCAAGGATAAACACACACACATACACACACACGGTACACAATTTTTTATCCTATGGAGTTCCACTGAGAACCAGGGAGATTTCCTGCTGGCCCAGACTAAGTCTGGTTCCTGTTCTATACCATCTGTTCTATAGTAGCTAACTGAAAAGAACTCCAGTCATTAAAAAATAATAAATAATTTATAATAGCCAGGACTAGAGATAAGCAAAATGAGTTTAAACAGGAAGCTCACTATCATATAAGTATGTTTGAGGAGAGGGGACATATGTATATCTATGGTTAATTCGTGTTGATGTATGACAGAAGTCAAACCAATATGTAAACCAATCATCAATCAATTAAAAATAAATAATTTTTTTAAATTGCACACACATACATAGCACATATACAACTTTTTAATACTTCTTATAATCCCAAAGGAAACAGGTAAAGACATTCAAATTTCCCATGTGTTCAAGTTTTCTATAAACTCTTGCCTTGACTTTTCTTTCTAACAACAGCAACAACAACAACAACAAAAAAACAGTCTTTCATCAATCATTAGGGAAATCCAAACTAGAACAAAAGTTCAGAGTGAGACACCATTTTTCTCTGATTATAGTCAAAAAATTTTTCTCTTTAATGTGATAGCATCAGTGCTGGCAATACTGTAAGACCCTGAGAACTGGCATGCACTACTGATGAGACTGTAAAAAGACACAACCATTTTGGAAGGCAATTTCACATTCTCTAAAGCCGAGTCCAGCTCTTTTGCAACGCCACAGACTGTAGCCTGCCATGCTCCCCTTTCCATGGGATTTCCCAGGCAAGAATACTGGAATGGATTGCCATTTCCTTTTCCAAGGGATCTTCCCAACCTAGGAACTGAGCCTGTGTGTCCTGCAGATTCTTTACCACTGAACAACCAGTGAAGCCTACAGCACCAAAACTGAGTTGAGACTCATATAATTTAGAATAACTTTAAAAATAGATATATTTTCTAAAGAGTTTGAAATAATTAACACTATACTTGAGGGTGTTTTCCTAGTGCTGAAGACTTACCGTGGGATCTTTCCAGGGTAATGGTTTCAATAGTAATGTTGGAGACACTTGGTGAACTTTCAGTCATGGAGCTGCTCCTGTAAGCTAAGTTGCAATAAACTCTCAGATCCTATAGAAGCAGGATCTATTTACATCTGATGATTTCAAATTCTATCCCCAGGTACCTATGAGCACTGTGATCAAGCCCAGACTCTGAGGGTATAATCTAATGATCCTGAGCAAAAGGCAGCCCCATCAGGAGAGATTCATAGAGTACTAACATGGTTTTCATGTTCAAACAAGAGGGGACTGGGGACCCCTGAGGACATCCCAGACTTTGATGGTATAATCATTGTATCCAGCAGGATACACTGAAGAAGAAGTCCAAGCTGGAAGCTGCCCAGAGGCCATAGAAGCAACACACAGCATCATCTGATCCCGAAACAAAGGCATCTCCACTCAGGTTAGGATCAGACACTGTTGATGTCAGATTCTTGTGTTTGAAAGGCCTGCACACACTGTCCAGGGGGCATGTCCCACCCAATGCCTTTCTTGTCACATCTCCCAAACAAGAAGGTGTTCCAAGTCTTTGAGGGGCCCAGGTCGAAACAGAGCATGTCGGTCCCATGCCCATAAGAAGCACTGCAGCAGCCGCCTGCTCTCCATGTTCCACGGGGCACACGTGCCATCGCCGCTGGCCGTCAGGATCTGCACATCAGAGATGGTGAAGCTGCAAGCTGACAGATAGTCCGTGTGCATAGCAACAGACTTCTTTTTGGCAGCCATGTTTTCATTTTTGTCAAACGTCAGTAGATACACGAAACACCTATTATCCAAACCACCGCATGCAGCAGCACGTCCCGACGAGGCGTAAGCACACGCCACCACCACTTGCAGTTCATCGCAACTGTGCACTCCTTGTTAGTAGTGAAGGAATTCCACACTACCACCTTCCCATCCTGCGAGGAGGTCACCATCCTCCTCTTACTCTTGAACCAGTCCATGCACAGAACTTTGTCCCCATGGCCTTTGAGGGTCTTCATGACAAACTTGCTCTGGGGCCTCCACGTGCTCGGCCACCTGGTGCAGCTCCAAGTCAGGCAGCTTGGCCTTCTCCTCAAGTTTGCCCTTGAAGCTCTCGGCCTCACTCTTGAATGACGCCAGCATCTCGTTTTCATGTAGCCCGTCGGCTGCTGTCTTCACGCGGGGACTCCACCTGGAGGGAAGCAGGATGCAAGTTAGCAGGCGGCGAAGGCGCAGACCACAGCACCGTAGTAGTGGGTCCAGCTGCCTCCCCATCCTCAGGCACACATCCCAGAGCAATGGATTTAACCTTTCCTGCAACACAGTCCCTTAATATTTTTAAAAGTGATAAACCTTCTTGCCAATTTTTAAATTGGCTATCATCTTTAATCAGAAGAGTTTGTAATAGTCCTGAAGGATGTTAATTCCCAGTTAAATATAAACATGGCATTATTAAATAAAATTGTCACATCTCTTTTTTTACACATGTCTAAGAAATATGAATATAAGAATACATTTTTAACCAAACATCCTTTATATGAAAAAACTTAATCAAGCTTTTCTTTAGCATTCAGAAATTTATCATCTATCATTTTTCTCCTTAAACTTGTATCTCTGTTTCATCTTCCTCAAATAATTTTATCCTAAGGGAATATATTTTATATTTGGAAGTTTATCAGTAAACAAATATGAATTTAGAAGATAAGAAAATAGTAAAGACAAAGCACTAGTGAGTAAAATGTAAACAAAAAGAAAAACAACAAGGAGACTTCTGTTTCTGGGAAGACAGGGTACATGTACTTCTTATTTTTCCCAATAAGGACAATTTATGAAGAAGAAAGGAGAAGAAAGACTGTTTAGGGACCATAGGACCCACAGAATGACACAGTGGTGAGTTCCTTGGAGTATCTTATATCCCAGACATGTAGCCAAAGAAATTGGCAAACTGGAACTACCAATAGGCACATGTAAGGAGAAACTCCAACAAAAGCCTCTCTGTCTAGTCTGGCTCAAGGCACATGAATCTGAGCAAACTCCGGGAGACAGTGAAGGATAGGGAAGCCCTGTGTGCGGCAGTCCACTGAGTCACAGAGAGCTGGACATGACTTAGAAACGGAGCAATAACAGCCAAGGGAAGCAGGAAAGGGGCAGCTTAGCTAAAGAGAAGACTTTAAATATATATATATATATATATATATATATATATATACACACACACACATACCTTCTCAACTTTATTCATTCAAACACCAAAGGAGGTGGGGGGAAAGTGTGGCTCCATCTCAATCATGCTAGCAAAAACCAAGTGAGGAGCCTACACCTTCATCCTTATAAGACTATAAAGTTACCCCAATCCCCTCCCTGCCAGGATGGTTTCAGAGATGAGCAAGTAGGGAGACAAGCCTTTCATCTCTCCTGGCTAGTGACAAGCCTGCCCTGCAGTGTTAGTGGAGACCACATGGAGAACTGCAACTCCCAAACTCCTAACCTGCCAAGCAATAATGAGGACTCTCCAACCGTGTATCAACAGAGCACACTGTTTTAAGAAACTTGTACTTCTATTTCCAACTGTCAGTGGCAAGGCAAATCTTCTCCTGCCAAGGTAGTGTCAACACAAATCCATCTAAAATAGGTTTAAATAGGCTATGGTCTCACAATATCATACAACAAATGTCCAGGTATCAATCAAAACTCACTGCTTATACCAAGAAACAGGAAGATATAAAACTGAATGAAAAAAAGAAGTCAGTAGATGCCAACACAAATATGACAAAGTTATTAGAACTATCTACAAATATTTTAAAGTAGTCATAATTAAAATACTTTAATAAGCAACTATGGAAAACAAATGAAAAAGTAGAAAACCTCAGCAAAGAAATAAAATGTAAGAGATATTTCTGCATGATAGTAGAGTAAGATGCTCCTTTTTTCTCTTCTTCAATCTAAAAGTAAAAAATCTACAACTCCAAAAATATGCCTCTGCCCAATATACCAGAACACAGGAGAATTCTACTTATCCGCACACCTACAATGGGTGGACCAGAACACATAGAAGCAGGACTAGGGGAAGACTGGAGGCAGTGCCTGAAATCTTGGCTTCCAACCCTATAGCTGAGAGCCTGCAACCCTATAGAACCTGGTGGAAGCAGGGAAGGTAGCTCACACAACACCAGCCTGCTGGCACAGGCAGTTGGGGAGCAATGGCAGTAGAGTCTGGAACCCCATCCCTTCAGTGGCAAAATGAAAGTCACTCAGTCATGTTTGACTTTTTGCGACCCCAAGGAATTCTCTAGGCCAGAATACTAGAGTGGGTAGCCTTTCCCTTCTCCAGGGGATCTTCCCAACCCAGAGACTGAACCCAGTTTCCCACATTGTAGGTGGATTCTTTTCCACCTGAGCCACAGAGGAAGTCCAAAGGAGCCAACAATTCCAGTCCTCCACCACCCCCCTCACTGGAAGCAGAAAGATCCATGAATATAACAACACAGGGCATGGCAGAAGTACCCATGACACCAGATCCTCCTGTACCGAATCCCTCTCGCCACAGCTACAGAGCCTGCAAATTATGGGCACAGCAGACGAGTCCGTCATTCCAGTGCCCCAAGCTGCAAGACAAGCAACACTTGCAGCGGCAAGATAGCAACAAACCTGGAGCCACAAGCACTGATACCAGAAGTACTTGGTGACATCTCTGATGTCAAGGCAGTGAAAGGTCGAAAGTGCCAACTGTCAAATATAATGAGACAGATACCAAAATCAGATATAGACATTACAATAAAGAAAACTAAGCCAATATCTCTTATGAATATAGACACAAAAATCTTCAACAAAATGCCAAACCACGCAATTTATGAAAGGGATTATATACCATCACCAAGGGGGACTTGCCTCAAGAATGAAGGTTGGTTCAACATATGAAAAGCAATCAATGTAATACACCGTATCAGTAAAATCAAGGGAAAAAACCACATGATCATCTCAATAACTCAGAAAAAGCATATGACAAAATCTAACATCCTGTCAATAACAACAAACTAGGAATGAAAGGAATCTTCCTCAATCTGATGAAGGGCATCTAGGAAAACTACACTGCTAATAATGAAAGACTGAAGACTTCTACTAAAGATCAGGAACACATGTCCTCATATCTCTTGAGTATATACCTGGAATTGCTGGGTCATATCCTGCTACTATGTTTATCAAACTAGCAATGTATGGAAGTTCCAATTTCTCCAAATCTTCACCAACATTTATTATTTTTATTCTTTTAGACCATAGCCATGCTCGTGGTTGTGAAGCAATATTATACTCTGGTTTTGATTTGCATTTCCCCAGTGATTATTGAGGTTGATCATCTTATGTATTTAGGTCAATTCTACATCCATTGACACATTATGTCTTCATTCAACACAATCTGCATTAATTGTGCATTTGTCAATAAATTTTAAATGGAAAAAAATGAAAAATAAAGTCTATTTTGCCTGAAAAAAAAAAATCAGAGACAGTGCACGTAAAAGCAATCAAAAACTTATGCTATAAACCACCTATTGGAAATAACAGAAGAGAGTCTAATTTCTAACCTGTTGAATCCTTATTTTAAGAAAAAATGTTACCTTCAGGTGCACCAGCAGGCAAACAAATGATCGAGCACCATGAGGAACCACAATAACACTATACTTTCCCCCAATGTGCACACAAAGATAATTCTTCAGAAACCAAACTTGAAGTTACAGAGAATTCAAAATAGTAGTCATGAAAAAACTCAGAAAGGCAGTTCAGTGAGTTCAGGAGTAAAATTAATGAACAGAGTAAACAGAAGGAATACTTTACCAAAGAAACTGAAACTCTAAAATAGAACTAAGGAGAAAACCTGGAGCTGAAGAACTCAATAAAAAGCTGAACAGTGCATTCAAAAGCACTGCAAATAAACCAAACCTTGAGGAAGAGAGAATTAGTGATCTTGAAGATGGAGGTCCAGAAATGATGCAATTAGAAGAGGAAAGAAAATTAAATTTTTTTAACAAAGAAATCTATGAGAGCTATTCTATTCTTTTAGGAAGGGTAACATTAAGGTCATGGTTCCCCAGAAGGAGAAGAGAGAAAAAAAGAAGAAGAGAGTTTATTTGAAGAAATAATAGCTGAGAACTTCCCAAACCTGGGAAAAGAACTAGACACATAAGTCCATGAGCCTGAGAACAGCTTGTTACTGCAAAGCAAAAAGAACTTCTCCAAGATATATTAAAATTGTCAGAAATCAATGACAAAGAAAGAATTTTAAAAGGAGCCATGGAAAAATGGATGGTAACTTACAAAGGAACCCCCATTAGGCTATCAGCAGTTTTCTTATCAGAAATACTACAGCCCAACAGGAAGTAGAATAGCATTTTCAAAATACTGAAAGATAGAACTGTCAACCATGAATACTCTACCTGGCAAAGCTATCATTTAGATATGAAGAACAAATAAAGGCTTTCCTAAACAAACAAAAACTAAGGGAGTTCATCACCACTAGACATGCTTTATAAGAAATGTTGTCCCAAAACAAAAATGCAGAAGTACACACCACTTTGATTGGGCTCCCCAGTTGTGGAGTCTGACATTGGGAAGATTAATTTTCTTCAGTGTTTAGCTTGTTTGAAAACCAGTGGACTTATCAGAAGGCTGTAAGAAGCCAATACTCAACTCCTGAAATGTACAGGCACACAACTTGCTTACTCGTGGGAATGAGGCATGGGCAGCAGATTGGAATAGCCTGGGGCTCAGGCCGGTTTCCTGTAATCACAACAGGGTGCACCCCAGTGCACACAGGCTGCCTGCTCCAGCCCCCTTTTCTCTAGGACTGCTGCTGCTCTCCACTGGGGCAAAGGTGTCCTTGCCAGGGGAGGACTGCACACATGGAGGAAGCAGAGCCCGCTTACACATGACAGTGCTTCTAAGTGGGACCATGGCAACTGTTTCCAGGGAGCACGAGGAGGCAGTGTGTTGGAGACTGCCTGGGGCTCTGACAAGCCTGGTGGGACAGTCCCAGCATGTACCTGAGGCCTGAGAAAGTACACACTTAAAGGGAAAGAAACTAGCTAGGACCCAACTCCCAGAGCGTCTGCTCTAGCACCTCGGGCCCTCCTGATTAGAGCAGGGAAATGATGGTCCCTGAGCAGAGGAGAAGCCTGGCTCACACCTGGCACCAGCTCTAACCACTCCATCTCCAGCCCCACCTCCAACCAAGGTGATAGCTGCTAGCACACCCTGGAAGGATGTGCTCGCTTCAGACCCAGTTCTCCCATCAAAGCCACTGGGTACACACAACTGCGTAGGAATGCTCACACACTAAGGACACCCCTTCAAGACTGGGGTAAACAATAGTATCACCAAATTTCATAGATATAGAGAAACTTAAACAGAATGATAATCAGCAGGAAAAAAAAAAAGAAGGAACATTGCTATATCCAGAAGTAAGAAAGAACCCAGCAAATGGGTGAATACAATAGGCTTTTTTCCTACTCTAGAGCATTCTGAATCATGTTTGACAGCTGATGCAACAATTATAATATGGTGGTTCTAAATATAGATAGTCATATTTAAAATGATGATATCATTTTAATTATATTACTTTAAATAGATGGTAAAGGGATGTAGAGGATGAAAGAATTGCTATATTCATTTGAACTGATAAAATGATGATACATGTGTATATAATATAAACCAAAAGAAACCACTAAAAAAGAAAATGCTGGAAACATACTTCAAAAACCCTAAAGGTAAATCAAAATGGATTATTAAAAGTTTTAAATAACCCACAAAAAAAGCAGCAAAAAGGAAACAAACACCGAGTACAAAAGAAAACAAACTAAAATGGCCAATTTAAGCCTTAAGTCATCAATAATTTCATTCAATATAAATAGTTTAAATACACAAATTAAAAACTAGAGGTTGACAAAGTGAATTGAAAACGTGAAACTCACTTCAAATATAATGATATACGTAGATTAAAAGGAATAAAATACAAATATAAAGAAAATGTAAATATTTCAGTGATGTGAAAGCATGAATATCTTTTATTCATCTTCTCTGCCCTGAAGTCAACTTTATATTAGTTGATTTCAGGGCAAAGATGGTATTTCCACAATTGAGAATTTAATACTCATTTTCTTAACAATTGGTCAGATATCAGAAAATCATCAGGAGCATAAAATAAAGACAATCAATCAATAGAATCTAATTGTCATTTATACAACACTTCACTCAACAATGGTAGATTTTTTTTTTTCAAATATCCATGGAATATATACCAAGAGAGATCACATCCTGGGCCATAAAAAGTTCTCAGTTGATTAAAAATAAATCATTTGTTGTTGTTGTTGTTCAGTCACTAAGTCTGACTCTTTGTGACCCCATGCAGCATGCCAGGCCACCCTGTCTTCTACTATTTGCTCAAATTCATGTCCATTAAGTTGATGATGCCAAACATCTCATCCTCTGCTGTCCCCTTCTCCTTTTGCCTTCAATTTTTCCTTCAATCAGAGTCTTTTTTAATGAGCTTGCTCTTCCCATCTGGTGGCCAAAGTATTGAACCTTCAGTTTTAGCATCAGTCCTTCCAATGAATAGTCAGGGTTGATTTCCTTTAGGATTACTGACTTGATCTGGTTGCAGTCCAAGGGACTCTGAGTCTCCTCCAGCACCACAATTTGAAAGCATCAATTCTTTGGCATTCAGCCTTTTTTAATCTTCCAGCTCTCACATGTGTACACAACTACTGGGAAAACTATAGCTTTGACGCTATGGACCTTTGTCAGCAAAGTGATGTCTCTGCTTTCTAATACACGGTTCTAGGTTTGTCATAGCTTTTCCTCCAAAGAGTCAGTATTTTTTAATTTCATGTCTGCAGTCACCATCTTTAGATCATATGGTTTATATTTTCTGACCAAAATGGAATCAAACTAGAACACAATAATAGTAAAAGGAAAATTTCCAAACACTTGATGACTAAGCAGCATACTTTTAAATAACCTATGGGATAAAGAGAATATCACAGGAAAAAAAAGTATATTGTTGAATGAAAATTCAGCATATGAAAATTTGTGGTTGGCAGATAAAACACTGCCAAGAGAGAGACTTATAACATTTAAATGTTTACACTATCAAGAGGATCGCCTCAAATCAAAAGTTTTTCTCCATCTGAGATTTCAGTTGCATGTATTAATTAAATGTTACAGTTTGATTTTGTCCTCCAGCTCTTGAGTGCCATGATACGTTCTGCTCACTTTTATTTTTCTCTTGTGGTTCAGTTTGTCTTTCTAGTTCTAGCATTTACATTTGTTTCCTATAATTATCTCTCTGCTGAAATCCCTTACAGATTAAATGCTATTGTCACTTTTCTCACTACAGATTTTTAACACGTTAGCCAGTTACATCAAAATCCCTGTCTGACAGTTTCAACATCCAGGTTGTACCTGAGACTGATTCTATTATTTTGTCTCTTGGTCAGATAGTTGTGGGTTTTTTGTGTTTGTGTTTGTGTGTTTACATCTTATAATTTTTCATTGCATTGCACACATACTATATGGACCAGTAGAGACTCAGGTAAATGATATTTATGCTTGTAATGTGAATGTCTCAACCTCTGTTAGTCTATTAATGTGAAAAGGTGAGAAGGGATGAGTTAGTTTGGTCAGGGGTTGACCTGAATTTGTTATGGCATTGTTATGGTAACTTTCACTGTACCACTTACTTCAACTTGCTTTAGCATGTGTTTGCAGGCAAGAATGGACCAATATTTCCAGTGGGTTTTGTTTTTGTTAGTTTGTTTATACTAGTTCTCAACTTTCAGTCTTCCATGTTGTTATGGAAATTAAATGAATAGTCTTTTTTAGGCTTCAAAGATAAAGCAGAGCAGGCCTCTGACCTTGCTTCTAACCTGCCTGGACACTGCTTTGACTGGGAGTGACTGTCTGGTGTGGGTGCAAGACTTGCAGCACCATAGGTAAGATGGGGGAGAAATCTTGAGATTGTGGAGACCCTGGAGCAGGTCTGGTCAATCCAGCCCCAGGCTTAACTACATTCCAAGTTTTATACAACAAAGCAACTAGCATTAACAGGAAACCAGGCTTGCAATTTGATCACAGACTGATAATGATATCAGTTTGCACCTGTCCTGGGATTATAAGCGGGAACCCTGAACTGCAATCTTGGAAGTCTCACCCACAGACGCACTGCTTGGGACCCTTTCCCAATTGGGACTCCAGATGTGCTGTGACACAGGACTTCCCAGTGCTGTTTAAGTCTGGATGTTGGTCAAAACCCAGTTTGGTGATGTACTCTCTGCTCTTTCTATTTCTGTTTTCATTTAATGTTAGTATGTTGAAAGTAAGCTAGATAATTCTCTAATAAATACTGTAATATTTATTTGTCGGAGAAGGCAATGGCACCCCACTCCAGTACTCTTGCCTGGAAAATCCCATGGATGGAGGAGCCTGGTAGGCTTCAGTCCATGGGGTCGCTAAGTCGGACCTGACTGAGCGACTTCACTTTCACCTTTCGCTTTCATGCATTGCAGAAGGAAATGGCAACCCACTCCAGTGTTCTTGCCTGGAGAATCCCAGGGATGGGGTCTCACAGAGTCGGACACGACTGAAGTGACTTAGCAATATTTATTTGTATATGATGAATGGTGGCTTATTAACAAATCCTTTGAACCTGAGATGAAAGTGAAAACTTTTGGCAAAACATCTTGTGTCCTTGCATCACACAGGAGCTTTTTTCATAAGTCACTGCTATTGCTTGCTACCCAGGTGCACAGGGAGATAAGGTGTTTCTCTGTGGTCTTGGTCCAGCCTCATTCTTAGGCAAGCCCAGGGCTTAAGTCTCTGGAGTGCTACTGCTAAGTCACTTCAGTCGTGTCCGACTCTGTGCGACCCCATAGACGGAAGCCCACCAGGCTCCCTGGTTCCTGGGATTCTCCAGGCAAGAACACTGGAGTGGGTTGCCATTTCCTTCTCCAATAAGTCTCTGGAGTGGAGCTTTGTTAATAACCATGCTTTTTTTTTCACATTGCAACCATACTCTGATTTGAATATTTGGTGAGCCTTGTTTGCAAGAGAGCTTCCTGCCCATTGCCCAAGTATTGTGGATGCGTGCCTTATTGACTCAGTCATGTCCAGCTCTTTGCATCCCCATAGACTGTAGCCCACCAGGCTCCTCCGTCCACGTGTAACTGAGCTAGTGTAGCATCCTAGTGCCAGGAATTTTTCTGTCTTTCCCTCTGAGGTAAAAGGGTCCTTTTTTCCTTTTGCCTTTTCCCAGTTGCAATAGGTCTTCATATGTTCCTTGGGAATGACAGCATTCATTTTTCTTTCCCTTTCATTATAAACTTCTAGGAGGAACTTCATGTCTTTCTCATAGTCACTATTTCCCATTCTGACTCCTGGTTCCTAATTTTACTCATGAGCACCCGCTGGAAGTTTGTGAATAAGAATGTGTGAGTGAATGTAGACTCTCTTTGTGTCTATGATTCCCAGTATTTCCTTAAGAAATTCATTAAAAATTTTAGCTCAACAGCATCCACTATCTCTCCTCACCATGTCCTGCCATATAAGTCACTGCTTATACTTCATTTCTCCTTGGAGCAGAATACCTATGGATTTTCAGTTGAGCTCCCTTTGACATGAGCTCTCTGATGATCTCAAGTTCTGATTTTGTAATTTATCTGACTTTTAAGAAAAAGTCTTCAGGTTGAAAACATTCTTTCCAACTTTTTGCATCCTAGGCAAAAAGTACAAGTCTCAAATTGTCAATTTATGATTAACATCTTGAATTTTATTCACTAGTTGTGTAATTCCTTCCATAGCACCTCATGTTTTCCTGGTTTTCTGAATGATTTTGTCCTTTCTCATATAATCTTTCTGCAAACTGCTCTCAAGTCAATACATCTCAACTACTGATTTTTTAAAACTAAAATTTTGATATTCTATATATGATAAGGCTATTTTAGCTATTTCTGTTTCCTTCAGTTTCTTTGGAGTTTAAGTTCTTAATTTAACTTACATTGATAAACTAATAAAAATTTAACGGTATTCACAATTATCTTTAAGGTTTTATTTGCTAGACATAAAATAAAATTGTTATATCATTTGAGAAATTCACTAAATAATAGTCAATATTTTAAGGTTTTCAAAGCTGTAAGAATGCAGGTGCATTCTTTACCAACCGAGTTGAGGGAAGCCCTTTTAGGTTAGGACAAATATCAGGTATAGTTTTCTGTGCCATATGGTAGGTTCTTGTTGGTTATCTATCTTATATATAGGGTGTGAATATGATTATTCCATCTTCCCAATTTATCCCTTCTCCCTCTTCCCCTTTGGTAACCATGAGTTTATTTTCTATGTCTGTAGATCTATTTCTGTTTTATAAGTTCATTTGTATCATTATTTTTTAGATTTACATATAAGCGATATCATATATTTCTTTTTGTCTGACTTACTTCACTCAGTATGACAATCTGTAAGTGCATTCATGTTGCTACAAATGACATGATTTTATTCTTTTTCATGTCTGAGTCAGTGCCATTTTTCAACAGCATTTTCTCACTTCATATCTCTGTGTCACATTTTGATAATTCTGGCAACATTTAAACCTCTGTTATTATATTTGTCATGATAATCTATGATCAGTGATCTTTGATGTTACTATTGTACTTGGTAACACCACCAACCATGACCATATTATACAGCAAATGTAATTGATAAGTGGCATGTGTGTTCTGACTCCTTACTGATCAGTCATTCTTCTGTCTCTCTTCCTCTCCTTGGGCCTTTGGATTCTTTGAGACACAAAAATATTTAAATTAGGCCAACTAATAATCCTAAAATGGCCTGTAGGTATTCAAGTGAAAGAGTGAATTTCATATCTCTCTCTTTGCATTAAAAGCTAGGAATGATTAAACATATTGAGGAAGGCATGTCAAAAGCCAAATAGGCTGAAAGCTAGGCCTCTTGTGCCAAACAGTTATCCAAGCTGTGAATGCAAATAAAAGTTCTCGAAGGAAATCAGAAATGCTACTCCAGTCAACACATTAATAATAAGAAAGCAAAACAGCCTTATTAATGACTCAAGGAAAGTTTTAGTGGTCTGAATAGAAGAACAAACCAGCCACAACATTTCCTTAAGCCAAAACGAATCCAGAGCCACGCCCTAATTCTCTTCAATTTTCTGAAAGCCGAGAGAGGTGAGAAAACTAGAAGAAAAGTTTAAGCTAGCAGAGGTTGGTTCATGAGGTTTAAGGAAAGAACCCATATCTATAATATAAAAGTACAAAAGAGAAGTAGCAAATTCTGATGTAGTAGCTGCAGCAAGTTATCTAGATTATCTAGCTCGATAATTAATTAAGGTGGCTACACTAAAAAGCAGACTTTTAAGCAAAAAAAAAAAAAAAAAAAACAGCCTTGTTCCATAACTAGAGAGAGTCAGTTCCTGGCTTCAAAGCTTCAAAGGACTGGCTGACTTGTTAGAAGCTAACACAGCTGGTGACTTAAGTTGAAGCCAATGTTCATTTAGCATTCCAAAAGCCCTAAGGCTTTTGAGAATTATGTTAAGTCTATTCTGCCTGTGCTCTACAAGACCTCAGAAACAAGACCTGGATGACTACGAATTTGTTTACTGAATATTTGCAGGCCACTGTTAAAATACTGCTCAGGAAAAAAGACTCAAAATAGTATTGCTTTTTTTTTTAAAAACATCAGTGCAGTAAATGCATTTTTTTTGTTTGTTTGTTTGCTGGCTGTGCTGAATCTTATTTATAGCCCTCAAGATCTTTGTTGCCAAGTACAGAACCTTCCTTGCAACATGTGGGCTCTTAGTTGTAGCATTTGGGATATACTTCCCTGATCAGGGATCAAACCTGGGCATTTTGCATTGGGAGCCCTGAGCCTTATCCACTAGACTATGGGAAGTGCCTATATCTGTGATTAATGGGAAGAGGTCAAACTATCAACATGAATAGGCATTTGGAAGAAGTTGATTTCAACCATCAGTATAACTATGAGGGGGCAAGACTTCATGGGAGGAAGTAACTGCAGATGTGGTGGAAATAAAAAGAGAACCAGAATTGGAAGTGGAGCCTAAAAGTGTGACTGAATTGTTGGAATCTCATGATAAAACTTCAACAGATGAGGAGTTTCTTCTTATAAATGAGCAAAGAAAGTGGTTTCTTGAGATGGAATCTACTCTTGGTGAAAAGAAGCTGTGAAGACTGTTGAAACTGCAATAAAGGATTTAGAATATTCCATAAATTTAGTTGTAAAATAGCAGCAGGGTTTGAGAGGATCGACTGCAATTTTGAAAGAAGTTCTACTGCGGGTAAAATGCTGTCAAACAGCATTACCTGCGACAGAGAAATTGTTCCTGAAAAAAAGTCAATTAGTGAGGCAAACTTCATTATTGTCTTATTTTAAGAAATTGCCACATCCTTAAGCAACCACCACTCTATCAGTCAGCAGCTGTCAACACTGAATCAAGACCCTCTATCACGAAGATTAATATTTACTGGAAGTTCAGATGATGGTTAGCCTACTTTAACAATAAAGTATCCTAAAGGTGCGTTTTTTAGACATAATGCTATTGCATACTTAAGAGGCTACAATATAGGATAAAAACAGCTTTTATATCCATTGAGAAAACAGATATGTGTGCAACTTCCTTTTTTCACTTTGAGATACTTTATTGCAGCAGTCTGAAATTGAACCCACAATGTCCCCAAGGTATCCCTGAATATGCTCATTGCTATTTCAGTAGTTTGTAAGCAGTTTTAAGATTCTCTAGCCAATTTCATCAATAACATATCAGTCTTATTTTAATTTATTTTAAGAAAATTATGTGTCACCAATCACCAAAATTCAGCCTTCTTGTGGTGGTGGTGGTTTAGTCACTAAGTCGTGTCCGACTCTTGCAACGCCATGGACTGTAGCCTGCCAGGCTCCTCTGTCCATGGGATTCTCCAGGCAAGAATACTGGAATGGGTTGCCATTTCCTTTAAATCATTTTTGTTAAAACCATCAAAACATTCCTGGTAAAACTATGATTGGTAAGTTCATCAAATTCAATATTCTACAGATTGAACTTTACTTTCCATGAATTGATTTGAAAACTCTATATTAGGTAAATTTTCAATTTTGGAAGATTAAATATTAACCAATTTACCTGCACTCATTCAACTTTCAAACATTAGAAACAACCTAAGCATCCGTCAACAGGGACTCATTAAGCACATTATAATATATTCATAGAGCTCAAATATCCAAAAGAAAATGGTGCAGTTTCAAACAAAATGACATGAACAAATCTTCAATAGATAAGGAACAAAGCCAGTTACTGCCATTAATATAATTCAGTGACTGTAAAGGTGTGATTCTAAAAGTGTGATCATCACCACCTGGGAACTCGTTAGAAAAGCAAATTCTCAAATCTCAGTTCTAACCTGCAAATCAGAAACCCTGAGAGGTGCTGTGTTATGCAAACTGTGTTTTAACAAGCCCTCAGATGACTGTGAAGCATGCTGAAGCTAGAGAACCACTGATATAATTAAAAGAGAAACAGTGCATATATGCATGCGCAGACACACACATATATTCTTTCATATGCACAGACACATTCTCATCCTTCTGCATGCAGAGACTACCCTCTAAAAGCACCCAGGAATCCATAAGAATTGCTCTTTCTAGGCAAGAGAACAGAAGCAGGAGGGGCCCAGAGTGAAAACAAAGCTTACTGTTGATATAACTTTGTGTACTATTAGAATTGGTTTTCTGTGAATGTCTTTGACAAGAGTAGATTTTTTTCTTTAATCCTCAGGTTTAATGCTAACGAAATGTTCACAGCTATTACTCATGTAATTTTTTTTCATTTAATTTTCATGTTGAAATAAAGGAAAATAAGAATTCAGGCAGGTGGGAAAGAGAACATTTCTAAATATTTTCTGCCCTTTCTCACAGTAAGCAAATTAAGTTTGAGGAAAAGTTTGCAGGTTACAGTCAAGGTATATATTTCATTGTTAGAAACCTGAAACAACTGAAGTGACAAATAGTAACTTTAATTAATAGTCATGCTATTATCTTTCTAAAGATATAACCATGTGGGCATTTTTAGAATATCTACATGAGATAGAAAATTATTTATAAAATTTATCAGAGTAGGAGTCTACAGACCATAACTTTAAATGCAATAAAAGATATCATGTATAATTCATCTCCTTCACACTGTAGTGAACTTGGCAGTTACCTCAGTTGAAGCTTACAGACTGAAGCTTACATTAAATCTCTGAAGGCAAAAATTTGCAATTTTTTTTTTCATTCTATATGGTTTTCTGAGTTTGTGTTAAATATTTCAAAATGTTTAAAATATAACCTTATCAGCATATCTTTAAACTTCTTTCTATTTTTAAATCAATTCAGATAATCAACTAATTATAACCATCATTACAAAAAATATTAAGAGTATTTCCAAAGTTCAGTATTAGTTTCTTTTTTGAGACAGAAGATATTTTCATTTTTCAGATCACAAATCAGGTAAATTTATATGTAAAGAAATAATTGAAAGACTATAAATCCTTGTGATTACTGTAAGTCTTAATTTCTACTTGTATTAATAAAAGTTGCATAGTGGTTTAAAAACATGCTTCTATCCCTCAGTCATGTCTGACTCTTTGCAACCCAATGGACTACAACCCACCAATTTCCTCTGTTCATGGGATTTTCCTGAGAAGAATACAAGAGTAGTTTCTTATTTCCTTCTCTGGGGATCTTCCTGGTTCAAGGATCAAATTTGAGTCTTCCACGACTCCTCGACTGCAGGTGGATTCTTTACCACTTAAACCACTGGAGAAGCCCCAGTTTTAAAAATATATCCACAATTTTTAAAAAATTTCTCCCTTCGAGAGATGGAACTTTACTCCTTTTCCCTTGAGTGGAACATGTAGAAATGATGTTATTTCATTCCTGATGTTAGGTTTCAAAGAGGCTGTAGCTTCCATCTTAGATACAAAAAAATCTTTCACTTAGTTCATTCACTCAGGGAATTCAACTCCTATATAGTGAGACCTCTTAGGCAGCCTGGAGAGCCCTACGTGGTAGGAAACTGAAATTTCCAGTTAACAGCAAGCAAAGAACTGAAATTTGCCAATGAAAAAGGTAGAGGGCTTGGAAATGGATCCCACTTGCATATCCCCAGGCAAGCTTTAAGATGACAGTAACCCTGGGCAATCATTCACTGTAACTTTAAGACAGACCCTGAACCACAACCATCTAGCTAGAGATGACTCTGACTTAAAAATCCCTGACTCACAGAAACTATAAGCTAATAAACATTTGTTGTCTTAAGCTGCTAAATTGTTGAGTAATCTGTTATGCAGAGATAAATGATTAATGTATGCCCTAAATAGTACTGTTAAATACAGTAGCCATGAAATACGTGTTTCCCCAACATACCTTGGTTGCATAATCGCTCCCTTCCTACAGTAAATAGTCCTGCATCATCCATGACATTCCTGATATGGCTGATTTTATTCCCTCCTGGGCGAGGAGGCCTGGACCAGCCCAGCAAAGCAGAATACCTCAACCACAGTGACTGCTTCAGAGCTGCACGTGCAAGTTGAACTGGCCAATCAGTTCAGTTCAGTCGCTCAGTGATAACCGACTCTTTGTGGCCCCATGGACTGCAGCATGCCAGGCCTCCCTGTCCATCACCAACTCCCAGAGCTTGCTCAAACTCACTTCCATCGAGTCAGTGATGGCATCCAACCATTTCCTCCTGTGTCATTGCCTTCTCTTCCTGCCTTCCATCTTTCCCAGCATCAGTGTCTTTTCCAATGACTCAGCTCTTTGCTTCAGGTGGCCAAAATATTTTAGTTTCAGCTTCACCATCCATTCTTCCAATGAATATTCAGGACTGATCTCCTTTAGGATTGACTGTTGATCTCCTTGCAGTCCAAAGGACTCTCTAGAGACTTCTCCAACACCACAGTTCTAAAGCATCAATTCTTCAGTGCTCAGCCTTCTTTATAGGCCAATTAGAATCCCTTCAAATAATATTAAGAGTTATTTGGAAAAATAACTCTTCTGAGAATGGCAGTCTAAGTGTTACATAAGATTAAAGCTACCAGACCATGTTTATACTCCATGAAAAAAAAAAAAGTTTTCTGAAAATGAAGCCAAGATAATACATGAAAGCAAACAGATATGAAGAAAAAAGAGAAGGTTGTTCTCATCACATTTTTAAATCTCTGTATTGTGAAATCTACGTTTTACCTCCCACTTAGGTGAGCTTTTCCATAGATTAGCTATTTCAGGAAGTCAGATAAGGTTTCTGTTTCCAAATGAATCTGAATGAGTCAACTGAACGAGTCCTGATAAATTTGACAAATTTTATGAACTCAAAATATACCTTAGACTCTTGCTTCTGGCCATGATGAATTAACAGAGATCAGTTTTATTCTGTCACCATAAACAATTTAAAATAAACAAAATGTACAAAACAACAGCTTTCAGCTTTGGACAGAAGTCATCACAAAACAGTGATTTCAAGAAAAAGGAAATAAATGAAGTGAGACTTAAAACTTCTCCAGCCTACAATCTGCAGAGTTCTACTAAGAATAGTAGAAACCAAACAGATAATGAATGTACTCCTAAATTGAAGAAATCGAGCTGAGAGTTTGTGGAGTCCAAAGAAGCTAAAGTTTGTAGATCAGCATAATAGGGAGTCCTAGAGAGAGAGAGTGAATTCTAAAAATACGTAAGAAGTTTCTCTTGAGTCCTCAGCTGAGTGATTTTTTAAAATTAATTTTTATCAGAGTATACTCACTTTACACTGGTATATCAGTTTCTGCTATACAGCAAAGTGAATCAATCAAATGTATACATATTTCTCCTCTTTTTTTTTTTAAATTTCTTTGCCATTTAGGTCACCACAAAACATTGAGTAGAGGCCCTGTGCTATAGCTTCCTAGGTGGCCCTAGTGGTAAAGAACCCGCTTGTCAGCGCAGGAGACATGAGACACACAGGTTCGATTCCTGGGTGGGGAAAATGCCCTGGAGAAGAAAATGGCAACCCACTCCAGAATTCTTGAGAAATCTGTATGCAGGTCAGGAAGCAACAGTTAGAAGTGGACATGGAACAACAGACTGGTTCCAAATAGGAAAAGGAGTACGTCAAGGCTATATATTGTCACCTTGCTTCTTTAACTTATACGCAGAGTACATCATGAGAAATGCTGGGCTGGAAGAAACACAAGCTGGAATCAAGACTGCCGGGAGAAATATCAATAACCTCAGATATTCAGATGACACCACCCTTATGGCAGAAAGTGAAGAGGAGCTAAAAAGCCTCTTGCTGAAAGTGAAAGAGGAGAGTGAAAAAGTTGGCTTAAAGCTCAACTTTCAGAAAACGAAGATCATGGCATCTGGTCCCATCACTTCATGGGAAATAGATGGGGAAACAGTGGAAACAGTGTCAGACTTTATTTTTGGGGGCTCCAAAATCACTGCAGATGGTGACTGCAGCCATGAAATTAAAAGATGCTTACTCCTTGGAAGAAAAGTTATGACCACCTAGATAGCATATTCAAAAGCAGAGACATTACTTTGCTGACTAAGGTCCGTCTAGTCAAGGCTATGGTTTTTCCTGTGGTCATGTATGGATGTGAGAGTTGGACTGTGAAGAAGGCTGAGCACTGAAGAACTGATGCTTTTGAATAGTGGTGTTGGAGAAGACTCTTGAGAGTTCCTTGGACTGTAAGAAGATCCAACCAGTCCACTCTGAAGGAGATCAACCCTGGGATTTCTTTGGAAGGAATGATGCTAAAGCTGAAGCTCCAGTACTTTGGCCACCTCATGCGAAGAGTTGACCCATTGGAAAAGACTCTGATGCTGGGAGGGATTGGGGGCAGGAGGAGAAGGGAACGACCGAGGATGAGATGGCTGGATGCCATCACTGACTCGATGGATGTGAGTCTGAGTGAACTCCAGGAGTTGGTGATGGACAGGGAAGCCTGGCATGCTGGCATTCATTGGGTCGCAAAGAGTTGGACATGACTGAGCAACTGAACTGAACTGAATTGAATGCTGCTACTGCTGCTAAGTTGCTTCAGTCGGGTCTTCCTCTGCGCCACCCTAGAGATGGCAGCCCACCAGGCTCCCCCATCCGGGGGATTCTCCAAGCAAGAACACTGGGGTGGGTTGCCATTCCTTCTCCAATGCACGAAAGTGAAAAGTGAAAATGAAGTCACTCAGTCATGTCTGACTCTTAGTGACCCCATGGACTACAGCCTACTAGGCTCCTCCATCCATGGGATTTATCAGCTAAGAGTACTGGAATGGGGTGCCATTTCTTTCCCAGCAATAAGTAATCAAATTAAAATTTTTTAACTGTACCATTTACAATAGTATGGAAAATTTGAAATATATAATAATAAATTTTGACAAATATGTCTTACCTGTACACTGAAAACTATAAAATATTGATGAGAGAAAATTTAAAGAAGAGGCATCTTCCCAGTTCACATCAATTATTGTTAAGATTTTATTGTACCTGAGTTGAAATACAGGTTTAACACAATCTCAAAAAAAATACAACAGGTTTTTAATAGGAATAGGCCATCTGACTCTAATCGTTATGTGCAAGTACATAATGAGAGGGTAACATGTAGGAAGGCTAGGGGTCCCCAAGCAGAGGAAATAAACTGCAAGTGGCAGAGGGTTTTTTGTGTGTGGGTTTTTTGTTTGTTTGTTTGTTTGTTTTCCTTCTCTATACAAAATTAAAAGGAGCTTTCTTTTAAATTCTGTGTTGTTATGACAACATCAGGTTCTGCCTGAACTTAACTTTCTCAAACCTTGAGCTAACCCATGTGTTTTTTTTTATGGAAATGTTTTTCTTAAGCTATATTAATGAACTATGTATTTGCCTTGGAATCTGCCTTTCTTCAAATCTGTTCTGCCTAAGACAAGTCTCAAACTTTGAATTGATAATGGCTCAACAAACCAGTAGGTCTTACTCATGGAAATGTTCTCTTAAACTATGTTAATGAAACTATGGATTTGCTTGGAAATCTACCTTTCTTTAAGACTCATGTCAATTGTTTTATGGCCCAGGGATGATTCACTCTGTGCCAATGCTATCTCAAAACTCATGTTGTGGGAGAAGGGCCTGGTGCAACTCTCTTAGTTTTAAGGTTATTCTTTATCTGATTAGCAACTTACTAACAGATATGTAACTCCTTGCTAAAAACTGGCAAAAAGGGCACTCTTTCTGGCCCCTTCTGATGTCTATGTCAAAGGCTTCATCTATCCCTTTTATACTTTAATAAAACTTTATTACACAAAATCTTCAAGTGATCAAGCCTCATCTCTGGCCCTGAATTGAAATCCTCTCCTCCAGAGGTCACAAATCCTGGCATAGCTCACAGCTCATAGTCACAACCTTTCAATAAGACCTAAAGAAACCAAAGTGATCTTTAAAAGTAATGAACAAAATTGGAGGACTTACACTATCTAATTTTAAAACATATTTCAAGACTGTAATCAAGAAAGTGTGATTTTGACATAAAAATAGACATGTAATTCAATGCAAACTAACAGTGGGTCCAGAAATAGATCACAGGCATCTTGTCAAGGAATTCAACAGAAATGTCAAGGCAACTCAATGGGGAAATGATAGTCCTTTCAACAAATTGGGCTAGAACAATGGAAAACCTTATTTTGAAAAACAAAAGCCTCAACTATTCTCTGACATTATATAAAAACACTAACCATAAGCTGAAATATAGAGGCTTAAATTATCACATTTCTAAAAGACAGCATAGCATAAAAATCTTGGTAACCATAAGTTTGACAATGGTGTTTTAAATAGTGTACAAAAAGACATCAAAGAAATCAATAAGTTACACTTAATTAAAGTTTAAAACTTTTGTTCTTTATACTATATTGTGAAGAAAATAAAAGGACAAGTCATATATTTAGAGAAAATATTTGAAATACATGTATCTAGTAAAGGACTAACATATAGGTTCTTCAGTTCAGTTCATTTCAGTCGCTCAGTCGTGTCCAACTCTTTGCGACCCCATGAATCGCAGCGCGCCAGGCCTCCCTGTCCATCACCATCTCCCAGAGTTCACTCAGACTCACGTCCATCAAGTCAGTGATAGCATCCAGCCATCTCATCCTCTGTCGTCCCCTTCTCCTCCTGCCCCCAATCCCTCCCAGCATCAGTCTTTTCCAATGAGTCAACTCTTTGTATGAGGTGGCCAAAGTACTGGAGTTTCAGCTTTAGGTTCTTACAACTTAATAAAAAGACCAATCTCACTTTGGAGCTAAAATATAATACAAGTGGTACCTTCCTCAGCTCATCCCCTTATCCCTGCCCCATGAAGAGAGAACTGTTTGAAAAACAAAAAATCTCAAATTAGAGGGTAAGCAATGCTATCTCCTTGAAGCATTTCATGTCTAAGAGCAGAACCAGATCCCTAAGAATAGTCAAAAAGAGGATGTGATGGTCAAAATCAATGAAATGAATAGGTGCTGTCTTCTTGGAATTAGAATAAGAGTGGAATAAATTAGAGGGCCATGAAACCAGGCCAGAGGAATAAAATAATGTATGAGGTATGGGTGAAATTCAAATAAGAAACACATATAAAACTAAGAATAAGATCTAAGAATACTACAATTCTACATATTTTATCACTAACATTTTCATCTCCACTGATATTTTGACATTATGGCTTTCAGGATATTAAGAAATGTATAGTAGCCATTGAAAATTAAGATTTAAAATTGCCAAATATTGTGTATTACCTTACGCAAATTTATGCAGTACTTTGGCTATAATATATCTGTGTCTTGTAGATAAGGTTTGAGGTTGTGCTTCATTAAAGTAAAGAATCACACAGTAATAATAATGTGTAAGAACCTAATTTCAGACAACACTATACTGCTCTACTCTTCCAACAGTATCCTAATGTGAGAAAGAGGTAAAAGAAAGGGCCCCCTGAGAAACAGGCAAATTATATGACAAGAACAGAACATTGACTAACAACAGTGCTTTCTAATCTGCAAGAAAAATAACTCAATTTGTTCCTAGTTCCCTCCTGTTTATTCCTAGTTAAATAGAAAGCATTGAGTGTATCACTTTTAAGCCTACTGATGGCTACCGTCAAGTCAGATCTGCTCAGTTGAAACACAATTTGCAGGATAAGAAACCAGTCCTTGCTTGGTAGATATAATCTTTCTTGAGAAAGGGAGAAAGATTGCTAGTGAGAACCTCTATCCTTAATCCAAAATCCTACCACAAACTTCAGAGGAGGCTCTTAGTGTTCTCCACTTTCATGGATCAACAACTGAAATCCTTAATAAGCTATATTGTGCTGCCCCTGCTCATGTTCTCTCTGTGTTGTATTAGTAGGGAAATGGGTCAAAGAATTAAGCTCTTCTTAGATAAAATTTAAGAGCATAAATATGTCACCAAAATTGTGCTTTCTCAAAGGACAACCTCATTCCATCCATGCCCCACTTGCAGTGGAAAGAAATATTAAAGAAAATCTCTAACTCTAGAACTAGAATTTTAAAAATAAAGTACATTATAGGGCAACTAGTATTTCTTAGCTGTGACTCTAGTTTTTTCCTATTCTCAATACCACAGAGCTATCAGCCATGCCTGGATTTGCATTGTCTATACTCTCCCAACATCCAACACACGTACACATATACACAAACTCTCTGCTGGGTTCCATATATTTTAAAATCACAAAAACTTAGGAATTAAACATTTTTAGAAAATAAACTCTTTATTTGAATGTGAATAGCTCAATTCATTGCTCATTTAGAAAACATTAACCAACTTTCACTGAGCATGTATGTATCAAGAAGAGTTTGAAATGTTTCCTGCTACCTCACTTAATCCTCATCAAAAGCTTCCATCTGTCACCCCTCATTTTGTGGAAGTGAAAATGAGGCACAGAAAAGTAGAATAGAATCAGACATGTTAAAAATACTTCAACCCACATTGAAACCCTGGTGATCTGACTCCAGAACCCAATTAAACACCAGGTAGCATCACTTCATGGCAAATAGATGGGAAAAAAATGGAAATAATAATAGACTTTATTTTCTTGGACTCCAAAATCACTATGGACAGTGATTGCAGACATGAAATTAAAAGATGCTTGTTCCTTGGAAGAAAATCTATGACAAACCTAGACTGCATATTAAAAAGCAGAGATATCACTTTGCCAACAAAGGTCTGTATAGTCAAAGCTATCTTTTTTTCAGTAGTCATGTACAGATGTGAAAGTCAGACCATAAAGAAGGCTGAGCACTGAGGAATTGATGCTTTCAAACTGTGGTGCTGGAGAAGACTCTGGGGAGTTCCCTGGACAGCAAGAAGATCAAACCAATCAATCTTAAAGGAAATCCACCCTGAATATTCATTGGAAAGACTGATGCTGAAGCTGAAGCCCCATTACTTTGGCCACCTGATTTGAAGAGTCAATTCATTGGAAAAGACACTGATGCAAGGAAAGATTGAGAGGAAGAGGAGAAGGGGACGACAGAGGATGAGATGTTTGCATGGCATCATTGACTCAGTGGACGTGAGTTTGAGCAAACTTTGGGAGATAGAGAATGATAGGGAAGCTTGACAGGATGCAGTCCATGGAATAACAAAGAGTGTGTTGGAAATGCCTAAGTGACTGAACAACAAAGCTTTCCCTCTGCTAAAACTATAACTGAGCAGGACCTTATGGGACCTTCCCATAAAAGACTTCTGCCTGCCTTTTGTCTAAAATTAGTCAAAAATAATTAATCAGAGAAGGTTGAAAATGCAGAAACAAAGGAAAATAATCAAACAAGACAAAATAATAATAGTTTTGTCTTAAAGTCAGACGATTAGTTCCTTCTCAAGGGCTACAGGTATCATTCTGAGCCATGTCCTTTGAGCTGTTTTGCAAATACTCAACCCCCACCAGATGAAGATGCTAACTGAATGCTGTCTGCAATCATGTAGACCCCAGATTAGTTGGAACCAGAGTGTTAATGATGTTGACTCCCGATTTCCTCACCATCAACCAATCAGAACAATGTCCACGTGCTGATCACACAGCCCACAACTCCCCTTCCTCACCTGTCTTTAAAAACCTTTCCCTAAAAGCTTTCAGGGAGTTCAGACCTTTTAAGTATTAGCTGTCTGAACTCCTTGTTTGGTACCTGCAATAAACACTACATAACTATCAGTAGACTGGCTCTACTGCAAAGGTCATTGGACCCAAGTTTGATTCAGTAACAGAACAAGTAAGAGTAACTAATGCATTCAAAAGCCCCAAACACCAGAAGTATTCTTAACCTATGTCAGTTGCTTTGACTTTAAAACACAAGGTTAAAATCAAGTGCTACAGGATTATTTTGCCAAATCAAACTTGAATCCATGAAGGAGTGAAAGCCCCTCACAGTGGTGAGCACTTGAACTTCCCTGGGGAATGTCATCCATTGTGGCTACAAAAGGATCAGGAGCTATGCCTATACTGGCAGGCCAACTCTCCTGAAGCATCCGTACTGTCTGAAGGGCTTGGCTGTGACCATGGCAACCCTTGCCTTCCTGTTGTGTAACACCTGCTTTGCATCATGACAAGGGTATCTTCACCCAGCTATGGGGTTGTATATTTCTGCAAATAGTGATTTCAGCAAAATTGTTCATTCTAGGTTCTAACCCAGCTTTCAGGTGAACAAGTTTAAGCCATTTCTTGACTATCTTTTAGAAATGAAAGAAGAGAGGAAGAAAAGGAGAGAGGCACACTTTCAAAATGACAAAAATGAGATTGAATCTTATTTCTCTGAGGCTCATATAAAGCTTAATCTGAGCATACATGGTTTTGTTCCTTCATTTATCTAAACTATTTTTGTCATTTTTATCAAGTCAGGGGCAAATAAAAGTATTTTACATATCATTCTTTTAAAAGCTTTTTACACTTCCCAAAGCAATTATCTGAGTGCCATTTAGTTATTTACAAAGACGACTCCAAGGTCCTTCCTCCTTAACTAAAGATCTTGATTCTTTGTATATACAGCATACATGGTAACGAATTTGGAATTTGGTATTACTTTCTTTGACAACTCAAATTTTAATAACACTTTTTCTCTTTTTAAGTTATTAGTTCTTCAGTATTATTAATTGCCTTCAGTGTTCACCTACTTTCCTGTTGTTTTATTCAATGTGGAATTCAAATACATTGGCACACACATTTATAGGTAATATTTCAAAAGTCAGGAATGCAATTATGATGTCTTCTTGCTTTTCCATTTCAAGGAGATGCTTTCTGTACCACATCGTGCTTTTCTGTGGGATTTACTAGTATGTAAAGAGTTCAGATTGGTCCATTGGCTGTGGCGGGCTTTCCCAGCAGCCTTGGTGGTTGCCATGTTGCAGAGAAGAATGTTGTGGAGACCCAGACACAGACAGGAGAATAGACTAAAATCAAGGACTCTTCTCCACAAAAGAGAGAAGAGATCTAGGAGAGATGGGGCATTGGGAACCTGCCTTGGTCAAGTAGGACCCTCACAATAAGGCAGGATATTTTAGAATTAAAGAGCATGGTTTCTAGTATCTGAATTCCACCCCTCAGCTGTGTGTGATGTTGGCTAATAGACTCCACCTCACTAGGCTCCATTTATCTCATATACGACTAAGAGATGGTAGAGGGACCCACGGAAATATTGTGAAGGTGAAATGTACTAGCTCATAGGACTATATGGAAGTGATGTTATTGTGACAATTGCTACTGAAGAGAAAGAAGAAGAGAACTTCAAACACCTAAAGTTTTGGCCAAATGAAGTCTGGAAATTATACCATTCATTTTGTCTCACACCTTTCAGCTGCGCTCAACAACTCAAGTTGTCGACAAGAACTTCTCTTTTTTCAATTATAAAAAGGACTTCATCTATTCTTAAACTTTAGTCAGGCTCCTCTCGGAGCTCTTTTCAGCTAGGACTTGACTTGTGTCAACTGGGCCTATGTTGAGCAAAGAATCCTACTGAAACTAGTTTTAGCAGTAATCCTTCTGAGCCTGTTCAGCAAGAATTCTTTCAACCTTTAATATCCAATCAAGTTCCTCTCATCCTTCCCTCTATATTAAACAAAGTTGATCTTAGTAGCTTCCATTCAGTAACTCTCTCACCAAACTGGCCTTGTACTCAGGGTTAAGTTTAGTCTTTCTCCCTAATGCAATGGTCTTCACTCCTATTTCAATAGTCTTAAATACAGTCTTCCTTGCCTGTTTAACCCTATCTGGTGCAATTTTCTCTTGACATTAGTCAAGGAAAGATCAGCATTCTCTTTGGAAAGTCTCAGGCTAGGGTTAAAGGGAAAGGAAAGGAGACAAGGACATGTAACTCCCAATCTCTCTATGTTATTACTCCTAGAATCTCCCACCCCAACTTGGTCATCTGTGGCCAGCTAAATGATTTCCAATGGGAGTTAAAGCAGTGAAGTTCATTTGCAGTAAAGTTTAATCTTTCAAACACTGCATTAGAAGAACTTAAAACAGAATAAAAGGAAAGACAGAAAAAACTGGAGCACTGGACCAATGTAAGTGAGGGAGGGGTCTGTTATGAGAAAATGGGAATAAGAAAGGGAAGGTCAAGTATGTGAATCACAAACTGACCATTTGACAGTGTTGTCAGCCATGTTTCTGTGATCTTCAGGAACATATGTCATTTTGCATATCTTTTGTACGAAAGCATAGCAGAAGTTTTGGAGTAGTGAAAACGGTTGTCTAATATCATCAGTACATGACATAATCCCTTTATGAATATTTACATCTTTGTTATCAATAATCTTCCTTCTTCATGTATTTGGCCACTCATCCTTTCTGAAAAACTGTGATTAGCATTTATTTTCTTTATACCTCTAATTCTGACCATAGTATCTTTTACTAAGAGTTTTCCTATCCTACCAGAGTATAAACTCTCTGAGAACAGAAACAAAAATCATATTTGTGTATTTAAGCATACTGAACAGCTAATATGGGTTTCCGAGATGGCTCAGTGGTAAAGGGTCCGCCTGCGATGCCTAAGACCCAGTTTCAATCCATGGGTCAGGAAGATCCCTTGGAGAAGAGAATGGCAACCCACTCCAATATTCTTGCCTGGAAAATCCCATGGACAGAGGAGCCCATCAGGCTACAGTCCATAGGGTCACAAAGAGCCAGACATGACTGAAGCAACTTAGCACAATAGGTAATAGTAGTTGAACACATCAAATCATTTATTCAGAGTTCATACATAGCGTATAACCCAATGGCCAATTGACCACCTACTGCAGAGAGAGAAGTTTGGAATTCCTCTCACCTGGTCAAAGCAGATCTTCCTGACTTCTAAAGAACTTCTAGCACAACAAGCACATAAAATTGTGGCATCTCAGCATTCCACTGAAAGTTGAAGAAATGCACGAGAGCAAGAGGCATCATCACACCTGTGATGCTAATTTTATGTGTCAGCCTAAAATTCCCCAGGTGTTGGTTAAACATTGTCTGAGTATATCTATGAGGGTGTTTGTGAGTGAGATTAACATTTGAATACATAAGCTCAATAAAGCTTTTTTTTCTTCCCCAGATGAAGATGGGCCTCCTCCAGTCTATTTAAAGCCTTACTTCAGTAAGCTGAGAAAAAAAGATTTCTCTCCCTGCCTGACTTCCTTCAACCTGAGATATTGGTTGTCTTCTGACTTTAGAATCAGAACCCCTCAGACTCCAACTAACACCATTGGTTCCTCTGGTTCTCAGGCCCTCAGATTTGAATGGTCATCACTGGAAACAGTGGCATATTTTATTTTCTTGGGTTTCAAGATCACTGAAGACAGTGATTGCAGCCATGAAATTAAAAGACACTTGCTCCTTGGAAGAGAAGCTATGACAAACCTACACAGTATATTAAAAAGCAGAGACAATACTTTGTCAACAAAGGTCTGAATAGTCAAAGCTATGGTTTTCTCAGTACTCATGTACGGATGTGAGAGTTGCACCATAAATAAGGCTAAGTGCCAAAGAATTGATGCTTTCTAACTGTGGTGCTGGAGAAGACTCTTTTGCAGGTCCCTTGGACAACAAGGCCATCAAACCAGTCAATCCTAAAGGAAATCAGTCCTGAATATTCATTAGAAGGACTGATGCTGAAGCTAAAGCTTCGGTACTTTGGCCACCTGATTTGAAGAGCCAGCTTATTGGAAAAGACCCTGATCCTGAGAAAGGTTGAGGGCAGGAAGAGAAGGGGACAACAGAGAATAAGATGGTTGGATGGCATTACTGAATTAGTGGACATGAACTTGAGCAAACTCCAGGAGATAGTGAAGGACAGGGAAGATTGGCGTACTACAGTCCATGGGGTCACAAAACACTGGCCTCAGCTTAGTGACTGAAAACAACAAAACCTCTCTTACATCTCCAACTTGGATTTCTCATCCTACAATATCACATGAGCCAATTTCTTATAATCAATCTCTCTCTTTCTTTCTCATGAGATGCTTAGATAGATAAGTAGGTAGGTGGACATCCTATTGCTTTTGTTTCACTGGGAAACCCAGACTAATGCAGCACAATAAACATTTCATTAAAAGCAGTCTCTGCTAGTGTTACCAAGTCAAACTAGAGTTCACTCGCCCCACACACAGTGCACAGCAAAGCCAATCTACTAACAGTGGGTTGTGGTTAAGGCAAGTGCAACATTTATTGCAGGGCCCAGCAAGAAGAATGGGCAGCTCATGCTCGACAGACCCAAACTCACCAAAAGGTTTCACGGAAGCATTTTCAGAGGCAGTGTGAAGCAGGGGGCTTAAGGAAGTAATCAGCTCATGCACAATCCTCTGATTTGTTGATATTGAGATCCCAGGGTGGGTGTTTAGGGAATCTCAACCATCAACTTTCTGATTCCAGCTGGTCTGGAGTCTACATGTTGGTAGTCAGCATGCACATGGTGAGGGTTTCAATTTCTGCAAAACTCAAGAATATGATTCAAGATATTATGTATAGCCCTTAAGGAAAAACTAAAGATCCTTGACTTTGTTTTATGGCTTAACACTTATGCTTTTTTCTTGCTTGACCATTTTCCTTTGCTTCTGCATTTTCTCACTTCTCTAAATTTGCCCTTTGGAATTCAGGGAAGGTGAAGCTTTCTTATACATAAGAGGCAGGGACATCAGGGCCTGTCCCTGGGAATCCCCCTCAGGTCCTGCTCATCTTCAATAGTTTTTTTCTAATTCCCATCTCTGTGTCTTAATTAGCTAGTGTATTTCTGCTCTCTTTTTCTCCCACTATTCTTTTTATTCCTTTCTACTATGCATATCCTTTATCATACAGAGCAAAACCATGCAAACTTTAGTGTGGATAAAAACACCTTGGATTCAAACACCTTCTTAAAATGCACACTCCTAGGCCCCATCTACAAGAAATGGTGCCTCTATGTGGTGGCCCTGTATGCAGTTAAACCTGAGAGTACACTTTAAGACTAAGTGGACTTTTTTAAAATGCCTATTATATTTTATAGTAAGCAATAATATTAATACTACTACTACTACTACTAAGTCGCTTCAGTCATGTCCGACTCTGCGACCCCATAGACGGCAGCCTACCAGGCTCCGCCGTCGCTGGGATTTTCCAGGCAAGAACACTGGAGTGGGTTGCCATTTATTAATATTTATAAATAAACAACAAAACAAGGTCTAGGCACACATGATTTGAAATGTTTTTCAATATTTCTTTTTTACTTTTTTAAAATTGAATTATAACTGACTTACAATGTTGTGTTAGTTTCAGGTGTACAACAAAGTGGTTTAGTTATACACAGACACACACACACATTGGTCAAATTCTTTTCCATTATAGATTATACAAGGTACTGAATATATTCAACGAGCAAGCATTTCTTGTGCTATAAATTAGCTTCTTGTTGGTTATCTATTTTATATTTTATATGTAGTAGTGTATACCTGTTAACCTCAAACTCCAAATTTGTTCCTCCCCTTTCTTCCCCTTTGTTAACCATAAGCTTGTTTTCTATGTAAGATGTAGTGTTTCATACCAACTTTCAAGGAACAGGACCTCTACTCCTAGTAGGAAAATTTTAAACTCACCTATTTTTCCCTAGAGCATGGCTCTTAGGGTCTTCTTATGTACCTTAGCAGATTATCAATGTAAAATATAGCTGGAAAATTTTTCTGAACGTATAATCAAATATGAAGGGCTCTCTAAGTTTCTTTGGTTTGAATCATAAAATACTGTTTGAAGAAGACACATGAGCCAAAAATGACCTCAATCAATGCCACTTTGTGATTCTTTCTGAGTCATCTGACATTAAAAAGAAAAAAGAGATAGAAAAAGAGAGTCTCCTTCATAAGAAGAAGAGAAACCCCAGATTTAATAACTACTCCTTGGGTGTGGATTCATAACAAGGAACATTGGATGTCACTGTTTACAAACGCTTCAAACAGCCCTTTAGAAAATAAGACTTTCTAGAACATAATTAATGCAAATTAACTGCATATATGTGTGTTTATGCGCTTCCTGGGTGGTGCTAGAAGTAAAGCATTTGTCTGCCAATGCATGAGACATAAAGAGACCAAGTTCCATCTCTGGGTTCAGAAGATCCCCTGGAGAAGGGCATGGCAATCAACTCCAGTATTCTTGTCTGGAGAATCCCATGGACAGAGGAGCCATTGGGCTATAGTCCATAGCGTTGCAAAGAGTTGGACATGACTGAAGTGACTTCACAGCACAGCACATATGTATTTATACCTATCTATGTGTGTGTACCTGTACACCTATGCTGTGGGTGTGTGTTTAGTAAATACCATTAAAAAGAATAAACTGATTCTTTTCCATCCATTTTTAAAATAAAAAAAGAAAGGAAGACATAAAATGGTTACATTGTAAAGTTTTCTCACACTCAAAAGAATGGGAAAAAACATGTCCTTATATTCTGTGAGCAGTAATGTTGCCTTGGGATAAAATTTTCTATGACAGCATCAAACACGAAAAACAGTCCTGTGTCTCAATTTGGAGTTCAAGGTATAGGCCCCTGAAACACTGTGTTAACTGATTCAAAAATGGTTCTAATGAAGATAAAATCATATACTAAGTATGAGTGGAAAAAGCTCAATAAGTAAGTAGGAAAAATCACTACTTCAAACTAATTCCGTATATAATTTTTCAAAACACAAATAGCTACTATTTAGTGAAAGTTTCTATGGACTACGCTCTCCTGGAGTAACATGTAAATTTGGCCTTGGAATACTGAATGAAGCAGGGCAAAGAGTAATAGCGTTTTGCCAAGAGAATGCACTGTTCATAGCAAACACCCTCTTCCAACAACAAAAGAGAAGACTCTACACATGGACATCACCAGTGGTCAACACCGAAATCAGATTGACTACTGTCTTTGCAGTCAAAGATGCAGACACTATACAGTCAATGAAAAGAAGACTGGGAGCTGACTGTGGCTCAGATCATGAACTCCTTATTGCCAAATTCACACTTAAATTGAAGAAAGTAGGGAAAACCACTAGACCATTCAGGTAGGACCTAAATCAAATCCCTTATGATTATACAGGGGAAGTGAGAAATAGATTTAAGGGTCTAGATCTGATAGACAGAGGACCTAATGAACTATGGACTGAGGTTCGTGACATTGTACAGGAGACAGGGATCACGACCATCTCCATGGAAAAGAAATGCAAACAAGCAAAATGGCTGTCTGGGGAGGCCTTACAAATAGCTGTGAAAAGGAGAGAAGCGAAAAGCAAAGGAGAAAAGGAAAAATATAAGAATCTGAATGCAGAGTTCCAAAGAATACCAAGAAGAGATAAGAAAGCCTTCCTCAGCGATCAATACAAAGAAATAGAGGAAAACAACAGAATGGGAAAGACTAGAGATCTCTTCAAGAAAGTTAGAGATACCAAGGGAACATTTCATTCAAAGATGGGCTCTATAAAGGACAGAAATGGTATGGAACTAACAGAAGCAGAAGATATTAAGAAGAGGTGGCAAGAATACATGGAAGAATTGTACAAAAAAGATCTTCACGACCCGAATAATCACGATGGTGTGATCACTCATCTAGAGCTAGACATCCTGGAATGTGAAGTCAAGTGGGCCTTAGAAAGCATCACTAAGAACAAAGCTAGAGGAGGTGATGGAATTCCAGTTCAGCTGTTTCAAATCCTGAAAGATGATGCTGTGAAAGTGCTGCACTCAATATGCCAGCAAATCTGGAAAACTCAGCAGTGGCCACAGGACTGGAAAAGGTCAGTTTTCATTCCAATCCCAAAGAAAGGCAATGCCAAAGAATGCTCAAACTACTGCACAATTGCACTCATCTCACATGCTAGTAAAGTAATGCTCAAAATTCTCCAAGCCAGACTTCAGCAATACGTGAACCGTGAACTCCCTGATGTTCAAGCTGGTTTTAGAAAAGGCAGAGGAACCAGAGATCAAATTGCCAACATCTGCTGGATCATGGAAAAAGCAAGAGAGTTCCAGAAAAACATCTATTTCTGCTTTATTGACTATGCCAAAGCCTTTGACTGTGTGGATCACAATAAACTGTGGAAAATTCTTCAAGAGATGGGAATACCAGACCATCTGACCTGCCTTTTAAGAAACCTATATGCAAGCAACAGTTAGAAGTGGACATGGAACAACAGACTGGTTCCAAATAGGAAAAGGAGTACATCAAGGCTGTATATTGTCATCCTGCTTATTTAACTTATATGCAGAGTACATCATGAGAAATGCTGGGCTGGATGAAGCACAAGCTGGAATCAAGATAGCTGAGAGAAATATCAATAACCTCAGATATGCAGATGATACCACCCTTATGGCAGAAAGTGAAGAGGAACTAAAAAGCCTCTTGCTGAAAGTGAAAGAGGAAAGTGAAAAAGTTGGCTTAAAGCTCAACATTCAGAAAATGAAGATCATGGCATCTGGTCCCATCACTTCATGAGAAATAGATGGATAAACAGTGGAAACAGTGTCAAACTTTATTTTTTGGGGCTCCAAGATCACTGCAGATGCTGATTGCAGCCATGAAATTAAAAGACACTTACTCCTTTGAAGGAAAGTTATGACCAACCTAGAGAGTATATTCAAAAGCAGAGACATTACTTTGCCAACAAAGGTCCATCTAGTCAAGGCTATGGTTTTTCCTGTGGTCATGTATGAATGTGAGAGTTGGACTGTGAAGGAAGCTGAGTGCTGAAGAATTGATGCTTTTGAACTGTGGTGTTGGAGAAGACTCTTGAGAGTCCCTTGGAGTGCAAGGAGATCCAACCAGTCCATTCTGAAGGAGATCAGTCCTGGTTGTTCATTGGAAGGACTGATGCTGAAACTGAATCTCCAATACTTTGGCCACCTCATGCGAAGAGCTGACTGATTGGAAAAGACTCTGATGCTGGGAGGGATTGGGGGCAGGAGGAGAAGGGGATGACAGAGGACGAGATGGCTGTCTGGCATCACTGACTCGATGGACATGAGTCTGAGTGAACTCTGGGAGTTGTTGATGGACAGGGAAGCCTGGCATGCTGCCATTCATGGAGTCACAAAAGTTGAACAAGACTGAGCGACTGAACTGAACTGAACTGATGCTCTCCTCTTAACACCTAAAGTAATACACATAATTACTTGTGGAAAAAGCACTAAAAGTCCTTGATTTGCAAATGATAAAATGGAAGTACAGAGAAGCTAGTAGTTTACCAGAGTATTTTCACAAGGATGAAGCAGAGCTAGCATTAAAACCCCAACACCCTGGTGTGCAGCTATACCAGGCTCTCATTGCTCAGCTAGGACTGTTTTTCTAATCTGTCGAGGCAGAGAGGACATTTTTTCCTAATTTCACAAAGTGCTATGTAGACCATTAGTCCTGAGAGTACGTGCACACACACACACCCAAAGTTATTAATAAATTCAATATTATATTAATGTGGTATACTCAATTTTGCTACATTCTTAAAAAGTTATATACTCCCATCAACCAAGTAAAAATTTTTGGAGCTTGTCATCAGGAAAATGAAAGTAGAACATTTACAACATTTTCTCCATGAGGCCAATCTTGCTCAATGAGAATATTCTTGGATCAGCCGTTAAGCAAATTTCTATCCACATCTTTTTAAGAAAAATATGTGGTAAAGGAAATACAGAAAGCATAAGCAGAAAATTGGTTTTAATCATTTTTAACACTTAATTTGGTCCAATTCCTCTCAAATGTGTTGCTGATAGATATATTTTGAAGAATCAGATCCCTTTTGGGACTTTGCACCATCTGTTTCCTGTCTCCAGTACAAGAGGTTGTCAAGTACAGTTTACATAGACTTTGGATCTGGATTGCCTGGATTCTAGTCTGATTCTACTGCTGAGGTGAGCAATGCCAAGCAGGTTACTTAACCTGCCAAATTCCTTATGAGTAAAATGGAAATAGTAATAATAATTTCCCACAGACTCAGTGTGTTAAATGAATTAAAAGTGCCTAACACATAGGAAGCACTGTGTGAGTGTAACTAATGTGCATATACAGCCCGAAGAGTCCATAGTATTATCTTCATTCCTACTACGTCTTTAAAAGTCAAAAATTCAACAAAAATGTTATTCACCTTCTTTCTCTCCCTTTATTTACAGTGTGAAGCACTTTCTTTCTAGAAGAAAAGCACTTTGCCGATTAGTTTTCTCTAACAGGTATTTGCCCTTAGTTATCTGAAGGTACTCATGGACATGGAAGAAGTCTTTCCCTCTATTATGAGTAATTATCCATTTAAAAAATCAAAGTTATAAAAATTTCATCTTTCTTTTTCAGTGTACTGTTAAAAGAAAATAAATGACCAACTTCATAAGATACCTTTCCAAAGACAAAAATTGGTCCTCACATCAAGAAAATCATAACAAAGTTACATATTAAACACATCACATACTCAAATCGTTCACTTATTGGATATCATTATCCATCAAAAATAGCTATCTAGTAGCTTGATTACCAATCTCTTTAGTTATGCTTTCAAGTCTATCTTTAATAGATGCTTTAGTCTTATCCATTTTAGGAAAAAGAATTTTAAGCAATACTCTTATAGGAATCAGCCAATCACCTTTCAGCTCAAACGCAAGCTCTTTTTTCATTCTTATTTCTGCTATTTACTACCCCTTTATCTTCTTTTCTGACATCTCCTAGTGCTCCTTCACTCTTTGCAAAGCTTCCATTATAGCCCCTACCCCTTCTCTCTGTGTCTGCTCTTTCAGAAAAGAATGACATTATCAGAGCTTTAATATCATTGCTATGCTGGCTGACTTTCAAGTCAATCTTCCAGGGGCACATCTTCACTTGCATTACAATCACCACCTCAAATCCCAAATCTTAAACTCAACAAGTTCCTCCATCCATAGGGTCCACTGCCCTTCTCTCCCCCTATTTATTTCCACTGGTGTCATTCCACTGGTATCATTTGAACTTGAACTTCAAATTTGAGAAAACCATCATAATTATCAAATCAAAGATAGCACTGAACAAAATTAAACAAAGGAAAACTTTGTAACTATGGCAATAGAAAAGAGAGGCCAGAAATCAGTCTGAGCTCAATTCTGCTGAAACAAAGTTTGAGAGGGCTTTCAAGTCCTAGCATGAGCTCATATGATCTGGCATGGCTTCTCTGATACCTCAGACGATAAAAAGAATCTGCCTGCAGTGCAAGAGAATCAAGAGTGATCCCTGGGTCAGGAAGATCCCCTGAGGAAGGGAATGGGTACCCGCTTCAGTTTCCTTGCCTGGAGGATCCCATGGACAGAGGGCCTGGCAGGCTACAGTCCATGGGTTGGGAAGAGTCAGAGATGACCAAGTACAACTAAGTACAGCATGAGCTTATGGAAAAGCATATTAGTGGAGGGCATTGGGAAGATATTATAAGTCAAATGTGTCTTATACATGGCTTTATCCCATGACAAAATAAACAGGAGTTATTTATACAACTTGAAGCAAGTCCCCTAACCAAGTCAGATACCTACCATCTCACAGAGCCTGGAGATGGGGCTGTTGATTACTTTTCAAAGGGTCCTTGAGAGAATACTCCTGGGTTGTAAAACTGGCAAAAAGCTTTTAAAAAGATTGACTTCTCAAGGGAACAGAGAAAGAATTTACAATTACAAACTACAGTTACAACTACAAATTTCTAAAATAAATGCACTAAGAAAAGGGAATTCAGGACCCCAGAGTCAGAAGGAAGCCTGTCTGAAGTTTAGTCACACTGCGGAGAATGTTAAGACCCCCTTGTCATTGTCACCATCCACCAACAATTACAGAGAGCTTGTCACAAGCACAGTCTTGGGTCAAGAGATGTAGGTGCCTTGTCTCTATATTTTCCCTCCATTGTGTTTATCCCATAACTTACCTATACTATTCTGTCAATTCTAAAGCTGGGAAATAGCTTAGATAAATAGATAAGCTGTTATACCCCTATGATTACAAGCGTCTTAAGAATAAAGGAAACTTACATAGAAGATGCAATATATATATGTATAAAAGGTAACAAAATTGTGCCATTTGCAGAGTAATTGATCAAGAGATTTTCATACAGAATGAAGTAAGTCAAAAAGAGAAAAACAAATATCATGTAGTATCGCTCATATATGGAATCTAGAAAATTAATACACGTGAACTTATTTACAAAGCAGAAATGGAGACAAAGATATAGAGAACAAATGTGTGAAATTCAAAGTGGGGAGGGAGGTGGGATGCCTTGAAGATTGGGATTGACATACACACACCACTATGTATAAAATAGGTACCTAATGAGAACCTACTGTGCAACACAGGGAACTCTACTCAGTGTTCTGTGGTGACCTAAATGGGAAGGAAATCCAAAAAGAGGGGAATGCGTGTGTATGTATGGCTGATTCTATTTGCTGCAAAGCAGAAATTAACACAACATTGTAAAGCAACTATATTCTGATAAAAATTTATAATAAAATAATAAAGCATTTTTGGGATTCCTATTTATCCAAAAATAGTTTGTTTGAAGGATTACCAATACATTTTGAGGTACAGAGACCAACAGCAAGTAAAATGTAATCCCTACATACAAGTTTTTCATCCTTGTAGCTGGTGATCTTGACTGAGTCAGGCAGCCTTTGAATTTAGCAAAACTGCTCCTAGAGCCTCTTCGTATGCTTGAGCAAACAGTGCTCCTAAATATCACACCATTTTGTGGAAAACTTCACAAATTGTGAAGTGATCTTGTAATGTGATCTTAATCAGTTAAGGGCAAAGGGTAGAGGCTAGAAGGCAGAAATTAAATGACAAGGAGTTTTGACATGTGGGGATGTGTTTGATATGTTGGAGAACCTGAAGGAAAAGTGACCTCCAAGGGAAAGACTGAGCTTGTTCCTTAAGGGAACAAAATAATGAAGAATGAGCATTATTCGTGTATTCAATATTCAGTATCCTGGACACTCTTTGACCTGGGTGTCCTAAATCTGGGAGCGTAAATCTATATAGGGGAACACCTTCTCTAAGAGCTGATTGTGGAGGATGGCAGATGCTTTCCTGCTCACCAGAGAGGGAGCAGCATGGGAGGAGTTGGCGTCCAGTGTTGCTAAGCAGCAGAGTGGCTGTTGTCACAGTGGATAAAAGTGGGTGGCTGGAGGAAGCCAGCAGCAGCAAGGGCAGCTGTGAACTGCCCTGAAGATTCACAGCCCAGCAGGACAAGCAGCAGCAGAGGCAGTAGCCAACAGACTGAGGGTGGTCAGTGCAGAAAAAGAGCCGGAGACCAACAGGCAGCAGAGGGAATGGAATCCAGCGCTGCAGAATCTGTTTCTAAAAAAAAAAAAAAAGTGAAACTCTCTCCCCTTCCTGGGGGTCCCACCTCCCACAGGAAAATGATATTACCCAGATTCTCAGTTGATGGAACATAAGAGACCATTTGGTTACACAGATGAGGATTTATTTTTAGCATTTAGGGAGGCAGATTTCCTGGGAGGAAAAGACTGATTTCCTTCTCTTCAAGAAATTGAAGCATGGGCCATCAAGATTTAAATATTCCTGCAAATGTAACAAGTTTTTACCTGCTAGAAACTGAGTCCCAGAATGGGAAATTTCAAGTCTAAATTATTAGAATTATTATTTCAGTTTTCAGCTAAGAGAGCTCAGCACATTGCTGCGAATGAGTGGTTTTCTGACTGTGGATGTATTTTACATTTCCCTCTCTGTCTGTCTCTATTTTTGTCAAGCACATTCAGACATAAACATCACCATAGATTCTGTGAGTGACCCATGTTTACCCCTATGGAACTATGAGTCAATTTCAGCATTCCCTATGAGAAAACACTGGACATGAAACGTTCAAAGTTGGAAGAGTGTCCCGTACAGAACTTTTTGTCCAAATGATAACAGGGAAGAAACCTGGGCAAGATTTTTTTTAATGTATCCCTTTAGATGTGGTTTCATATCTTTAAATTTGGCATTATCTTCATTTTTGGAGTTGTAGAGAACTACCTTGGCTTGAATTCGAGAGAAGGAGAGGATTTGGTTTGCCACTGATGATATGTTTAAATTTTAGGGTTATTTTGTTGTTCATTTGATTTGATTTCTGCACATCTGTTTAGATCTGCAGTAAGTGGGTGTGATAATAAACTTAGCATTTAGTTGTGTGTGATCCACGTTTAAGCTGGTTTCTTCTGCTTATTGCTATGATTCCAAAAGTGGCCCAGAATCAATGGATGCTGCTTAGAAGGAGAATGTCTTTGTCACAACCCGAATAACAAAAGCAATGAGAATCTGAGCAGCAGAGAAAGAACACATACTCTATGGGTATGAGGCACACGGTTCTCTGAAAGTCACAGTTTCAGAGACGAGAACACAGGGTCAAAATAAACTCATTCACCAGACACCATGGAGAAAGCCATATGCCCAAGACTAAGGCGGCATTTTGTCTATCCCTTGAGTCCTGCGCAAAGTCCCTGAGGTGGCTTACAGCAGGTGAGAATCAAAGGTATCATGTCAAAGGCCCCGAACAGCATTTTACTAATTTGCATAAATGGAAATACACAGTCTTCAACAATCAGAATCCAAACATCTCTTTAGCCTTATCTCCTCCTTTTCACCAAACCCTCAATTCTGGCACAGACTTTTCACTGCTAACCCTTCCCTGTTCTTTTCTACCTCCATTTCTTTGTTCAGGACTTACTTTCCTGATCAATACATGCCATCTTTCACCTAAATCCCACCATTTTCAAGGCACTCCTGATATGCCACTTTGGATAAAATCTTCCTCTACTACTGAGTCTGGAAAATGCTCCTTCCTCCACAAAATTCCTGAAAATTTTTGATTTTAATCTTAGAAAAGTTTCCTTTTTTATTGTCTTGAAGAGTTATGTAAATAGAGGCGAAACCATGCTTCACACTTTCATGCCTACCATTCTTGTTTAGTCTTTTGATGCCTTGAGACTACATCAGATGATGTATCACCTTCTGGGAGTGGCAAATGTTAATAATAAACCGTGAAAATCCATTCCTCCCTCAAACTCAGTACCCAATTCATTTTAGACAGATAAAGATCAATCAGATTTTTTAAGATTTCCCAAAGGTGAATTTTCAAAGCCTCTTCTGATCTTTGCTATTCATTTGAAATTACTTCCCCACAGTTGACCTGACTTCACTGCACAATTCCCAGCATACCCAGGCTAAATTTTTGCAAATTCCCCTGGCTTAGAGTTCTCAAATGGGAGCAATTTTGTCTCTTCTGCCCCCCACCCACACACTCATGATGGAAGGTGGTTGGTAAACTCTGGAAACATTTTGGTTTTTACAATTAGAGGCTGAGCTACATGCATCTAGTTGGTGGAGGCCAGAAATGCTGCTAAACCTCCTACAAGGACAAGCCAACCCCACAGAAAAGAATTATCCATCTCAAGAAGTCAACAGTGCCAAGATAGAAACCCCTCGCTCTAGCTAAAACTCTCCTTCCTTAATCTCTCCTTCTTTTAAGTGCCTGAGTTACTTTGTCCCTCACTTCTTTATGGAAACTACAAATTTTTACTTTGTAACTTGATGAGAATTGGGTCGTGCCTTTATCACCTTTTGATGTTCCTGCTCTTGATCCTCATGCTTCTGTCTAGCTCCAAAGACCACAAACAGCCCCCAGGACAGTAATGGCAGACCCTCAGAATATTGTTAATACCTAACCTAACTTTATTAAATGTTTGCTCTCTTCCAAATATCCTAAGTGCCAAATAAAGATTATCTTAAATGATCCTCCAACAATTCTATGTGACAAACAGTGTTATTTTATAGCTAGGAAAACCAAAGAGATGGAGAAGTTACCTTGCTCAAAGTCATACAATTAAGAAATTAAAGATCCAAGATTCAAACACAAGCATCTGGACTCCAATGACCATCTTCTTAAGCAATGAAATGTGCCATTTGTACTCTACTAAATTTGAGCCATAATCCTCAAGTACAGGCCTCAGAATTTTTGGTAACAAGATTAGGAAAAGTATACTTTCAAGTAGAACCAATCAAAGCAGGAAAGCAAGTTATTTTCCCTACACATTACCCAGATAAACAGTGTCAAAAATAAAACTTGTTTCTGATAAGTTGCACCAATCATATGCCTTTCACTTTTGAGAAAACATGCAAAGCTCTACATCTGTAAGATGAATAGACATAGTCCTTGACTCAAAGAACTCATGGTGTATAAGAAGAGAGAAGAGATTTAACAATTCCAACCCTTGGAGGCCAGTACCCTGGTAGACCAGTGAGCAAGGTATTATGGAAAACAGAAATGGAGAAAGGTGTCTTACCAGCTCCTCTAGGGCAGCCTGCAAAGTCCCACGTGCCCACCTGCCCAGTGCAGCTTCACTGGGAATGGCTGAGGACTTTTATTTATGTTAGCTCTCGGGGCCATGAAATGCTGCTGTTCCATCTAAAGGCATATTAATGTTTAGTTTCTCTTTTGGAAATTCTTTAATTTGCAGGTTAAGAACTGACACACTTTTGGTTCTTGTTTTCCTCAAGCAGTTCATATGCATGAGTAACATTCATATAGAGAGAGTATATGTGAGTCACAGAATTCTATGTCAGTGAGCAGGTTATATGGTAATGTCGTAGTTTGGAGCTGTCTCATATAAACCTCTCATAATAACACCAAGAATAGCCCTGTTCTTATTTTGGATGCACAAAGAAGAGAGTAAACTCAGGTAAAGAGCCTTGACTTTGCAGACTCTACCTAACTTCTTGAAGTGTGAAGAGAGCCCTAGATGTTCCTGACTGATCAGTGGAAGAGCTCAACCATTGTTTTCTGCAGCACAAAAAGAGTATTCAAAGAAAAGGGAAGCCTCTGTATTTTTATTCCATTGTTTTCAGTTCAACAAAACAGTTGTTACATCTGCACCTAAAGTGTATGGCACAATTTTCTTAAGAATTAGGGGAACAAAGGGCCTACAATATATAAGGCTGTTTCAGTTCCTTTCAATAATTCCTGGGTTTTTCTTTCTTTAATTTTCTTTTTTTTAATTAATTTTTATTTTTTTTTTTAGTTTGTTTTGCTTTACAATACTGTATTCGTTTTGCTACATATCGACATGGATCAGCCACGAGTGTACATGAACTCCCAATCCCGACCCCCCACCTCCCCCCTCCCGCCCCACACCCTCTCTCTGGATTATCCCCATGCNTCATAGAACCGTTCAGCTTCTTCAGCATTACTGGTTGGGGCATAGACTTGGATTACTGTGATATTGAATGGTTTGCCTTGGAAATGAACAAAGATCATTCAGTTTCACAGTAATCCAAGTCTATGCCCCAAGATTAGGTAGATTAACCTTAATTCACAGCTCAAAGAAACGACCACAGGTTTTTGCTGGATTCCTTCCCCACCACCCCGATTCTCCTTATGCATGAGTCTATGAATTTTTTTTACTGTTAAGATTTAACTGTGTATAAAATTTTAATGTATATTTTCCTATCAAGTCCTATATTTTTGGGTTTTTCTATATTCATAAAACATCCCAAGATATATTAAAAAAAGATTAAGTAGATTAAATGGCTGGAAGCTCAGCAGCATTGCTTTGAAGATGAAATAAGAACAATAGAACTATCTTATATTCATTTTTACCAAGTTCCATTGTTAGATAACATGGACGAGAGGTCCTGGAGGATTGGGCAAGACAGGAGAAATCCAAGTTACTTTTAGGAAAATAATGTGGAAGCCCAGAGAGAGGTTATCAAGTTGGAATCTTTGCTGGTGGTTCCCCCCCCTCCCCCGCCACATTCCAAGAAAGAACCCTCAGTCATTATGGGGTATGATGCAAGGAGCCCTAAGACCGTGGGAAAACGCAGCAGTTAGTATGTTCTAACCTCAGGTGATAATGCTGCTCCCCTGCAGGCTCCACCTGGCGTGGCCAGGCCCGATTCATCCAGACTGAGGCACACATGACCAGTGCGTTTCCTTTAACAGCTGACAGCTACTGAGCACCTACTCTGTGTCAGGTACTGGGATAAGACAATTGAGGCTTTCTTCACCTGTCCTTCTAAGGACTCCCAAAGCTGATTGGTTCTGGGATTTGAATTTCTTGGCTTTCTCGGAAACTTCCCTATTTTCATTTTTCTTCTCTAGTAGAGGGGATGTCCCAGTGGTAAAGAATCTGCCCGCCAATGCAGGAGATGCCTGTTTTTGATCCCTGAGGTGGGAAGATCCCTTGGAGAAGAAACGGTGACCCGCTCCAGCATTTCTGCCTGGAGAATCCCGTGGACAGAGGAGCCTGGAGGGCTACAATCCATGGGGTCACAGAATCAGACATGACTGAGCACGCACACAAGTCCCTAGGAGAGAGCATTTGGAAGTGGCCATCAGAGGAAAGTAGCATCTAGACTCCCTTGTAGTGTTGTTGCTTGTTCCCTGCTTAAAAATGAAATATAAGAAAATTAAAGTCATTAACAAACAGAAGAATAAAATATAAATATTTTTCTTGTCCTAGAATTGTTGGAATCAGGAGGGTGTCAAGGTAGGGATTTCAAAGAGTTAAAAGGCACAAAATCATAAAGAAAAAGAATGACTTTGATTATGTAAAAATTAAAAATTATATAAGATAGATACCATGAAAACATTAAAAGGCAATGACAAAATAAGCACAAGGGGTTAATGACATTAAATATGAAGAACTTTGGGATTTCAAAGAGTTAAAAGGCACAAAATCATAAAGAAAAAGAATGACTTTGATTATGTAAAAATTAAAAATTATATAAGATAGATACCATGAAAACATTAAAAGGCAATGACAAAATAAGCACAAGGGGTTAATGACATTAAATATGAAGAACTTTTACAAAACAATAAGACCAAGTTAAAGAGCCTAGCACCAAAATGAACAAAGCGTGTGTGTGTGTGTGTGTGTGTGTGTGCACGCACACATGTGCGCGTGCGCACGCGCGCTCAGTCGCTCAGTGATGTCCAACTATTTGTGACCCCATGGACTGTAGCCTGCCAGGCTCCTCTGTCCACAAAGTATATAAGTAGATAAATTACTGTTGAAGAAATTAAATGATCAATACATTTTGTATTGCTAATAAAAAGATGAAAATTAGATTCTTTTTTCCTCTCCTATCCAATTAACCAGGATAGAAAAAAAGTATTCTTTGTTGTCAAGGGTAAGATAATTTTATCTTACCCTTAAAATAAGGGTAAGATAAAATTTATATCTCAGTTTTAAAAATTGAGATGTAATTCCTGTATCATAAAATTCATCCTTTACAAATTCACTGGATTTTAGTATACTCACAAGGTTGTACAACCATCCTGATTGTCTAATTTTAAACACTTTATCATCACAAAAAGAAATCCCATGCCCATTAGCAATAAGTCCTGTCTCCCTTTCCCCCTGGCAACTACTAATCAACTTTCTGTCTCTGTGGATGTGTCTGTCCTGAATATCTCATGTAACGGAATCATGCACCATGTGGCCTTTTGTGTCTGGCTTCTCTCACGATAGCATGATGTTTTCAGGGTTCATCCATGTTGCAGTATGTATCAGTATTTCATTCTTTGTTTCTCCCCTTTCAGTTTTATTGAGATATAATTGACATCAGCACTGTATAAAGTTTAAGGTGTACAGCATAATGATTTGACACATATACCATGAAATGATTAGCACAATAAGCTTAGAAAGCATCCATCATCTCATATGGTAATGAAATTTTTTAAATAGAAAATCTTTTTCCTTATGATGAGAACTCCTAGAACTGTTGTTCTCTTAACAGCTTTCATATAAAACTGTTAATTATGTTTATCATGTTGCACATTACATCCCTCGTACTTACTTATCTCATAACTGGACGTCTGACTGCCTTCATCCGGTTCCTCCTCCCCTCGTTCCCCACCTCTGGTAACCACAGATCTGATCTTTTTTCTATTTAATGTGCATTTGTTTGTTCGGTTTTGAAGTATAATTGACCGACAACATGTTATACAACTTAGTGAGTTCATCAGTCAGTTCAGTTCAGTCACTCAGTCGTGTCTGACTCTTTGCGAGTTCATATTTCTATACGTTTCAAAATGATCCCCACAGTAAGCCTAGCTATGGTCTGTCACCATGTGAAGGTATTACATAATTGTTGACTGTATTCCCCATCCTATACATTTCATAACTGTGACTCATTTATTTTTGCAACTGGAGTCTGCATCTCTTAATCTTCCTCGGAAAATCTCCCTTCGGCCCTTTTGTCTCCAGCAACCACCTGTATTTATGACTCTGTTATGTTTGTTCATTTGCTTTGTTTTTATATTCCACATGTAAGTGAAATCATACATTATTTGCTTTTCTCTGACTTATTTCACTAGTGTAATACCCTTTACATTTATTTATCTTGTCACAAATGGCAAGATTTCATTTTTTATGACCAATACAATATTTCATTATAAATATACACACACACACACACACACACACACACACACGCTAAGTGTGTGCCAAGTCACATCAGTTGTGTCCGACTCTTTGTGACCCTATGGACCATAGCCTGCCAGGCTCCTCTGTCCATGGGATTCTCTTGGCAAGAATACTGGAGTGTGTGTTTATATATAAATAAATTACATCTTATTTATCTGTTCATCTATTACTGGGCACTTAGGTTGCTTCCATATTTTGGCTGTTGTAAATAACACTAAGAGGTGTATTTATCTTTCTAATTAGTGTTTTTGTTTTCTTCAGACAAATACCCGGGAGTGGAATTGTTAGTATGATAGTTCTATTTTTAATTTTTTGAGGAACTTCCATACTGTTCTCCATACTTGCTGTACCAATTCACATTTCTACCAAGAGTGCACAAGGATTATACTTTCTCCACATCTTTGAACACTTAATTGTTGTCTTTTGATAATAGCCATCCTGACAGGTGTGAGGTGATAGATCATTGTTTTAACCTCTGACGATCAGTAGTGTTGAGCATCTTTTCATGTACCTATTGGCCACTTATGTATGTTTTCTTGGAAAAAATGTTTATTCATATCCTATGTCCATTTTTAAACCAAGCTGTTTGTTTTTTTGCTATTGAGTTATATGAGTTGTTTATATATTTTGGATACTAGCTCCTTATCAGATATATTGTTTACAGATATCTTCTTCCATTCAATAGGTGGCCTTTTCAGTTTTTCATAGTTTGCTGTGCAAAAGTTCTTTAGCTTGATGTAGTCCCATTTGTTTGTTTTTACTTTATTTCCCTTGTCTGAGTAGACATATCCAAAAAAATATTACTAAGACCCATGTTTTAGTACTTCACCTTTTTATCAACAAATATTCCATTGCATGGATAATATCACATGTTCTTTTTTCATTAATCAGTTGATGGACATTTGGGTTTTCCACTTTGTGGCTATTATGAATAATGCTTCTATGAACATTCATGTACAGGAATTTTTGGTTTGTGTCTGTGCATGTACATGTTTATAATTTGGGGAGGTATAAATTTAAGAGTATAATACTGGTTTATATGGAAACTGTATGTTTACCTTCTAGAGGAACCGCAAGACTGTATTCCAAAGTGGCTACACCATTTTATATTCTCACTAGCAATATATAAAGATTCCAATTCCTCCACATTCTTGCAAACACTTGTTATAGTTCACCACTTTCAGTATAACCATCCCAAGGGGTGTAAAGTGGTAATTCCTTATGGTTTTGATTTGGATTTCTCTCAAAAAGCTAAGATCATGACATCGTCCCATCACTTCATAGCAAATAGATGGGGAAAAAGTGGAAACAGTGACAGGTATTATTTTGGGGGGGCTCCAGAATCACTGTGGACAGTGACTGCAGCCATGAAATTAAAAGACACCTGCTCCTTGGAAGAAAAGCTATGACAAACCTAGACAGGGTATTAAAAAGCAGAGATATCACTTTGCCAACCATGGTCTGTATACTTAAAGCCATGGTTTTTCCAGTTGTCATGTACAGATGTGAGAGTCGGACCATAAAGAAGGCTGAGCGCCAAAGAATTGATGCTTGCCAACTGTGGTGCTGGAGAAAACTTTTGACATGGACACGCTCTTGGACAGCGTGGAGATGAAACCAGTCAGTTTGAAAGAAAATCAACCCTGAATATTCATTTGAAAGACTGATGCTGAAGCTGAAGCTCCAACACTTTGGCTACCTGATGGGAAGAGCCAACTCATTGGAAAAGACCTTGATGCTGGAAAAGATTGGGGGCAGGAGGAGAAGGGGGTGACAGAGGATGAGATGGTTGGACGGCATCACCAACTCAGTGGACATGAGTTTAAGCAAACTTCAGGAAGCCTGGCATGCTGTGGTCCAAGGAGCCAAAAAGAGTCAGACACGACTTAGCGACTGAACAACAACAACAACAAAAACAACGACTTATTATGTGATCATTTTCCATGTGTTTATTAGCCATTTGTGTGTCTTCTTTGGAGAAATGTTTCAGTTCAGTTCAGTCGCTCAGTCGTGTCTGACTCTTTGCGACCCCATGAATCACAGCACACCAGGCCTCCCTGTCCGTCACCAACTCCCGGAGTTCACTCAGACTCGCGTCCATTGAGTCAGGGATGCCATCCAGCCATCTCATCCTCGGTCGTCCCCTTCTCCTCCTGCCCCCAATCCCTCCCAGCATCAGGGTCTTTTCCAATCAGTCAACTCTTCGCATGAGGTGGCCAAAGTACTGGAGTTTCAGCTTTAGCATCATTCCTTCCAAAGAAATCCCAGGGCTGATCTCCTTCAGAATGGACTGGTTGGATCTCCTTGCAGTCCAAGGGACTCTCAAGAGTCTTCTCCAACACCACAGCTCAAAAGCATAAATTCTTCAGCGCTCACCTTTCTTCACAGTCCAACTCTCACATCCATACATGACAACAGAAAAACCATAGCCTTGACTAGACGGACCTTTGTTGGCAAAGTAATGTCTCTGTTTTTCAATATGTTATCTAGGTTGGTCATAACTTTTCATCCAAGGAGTAAGCATCTTTTAATTTCATGGTTACAGTCACCATCTGCAGTGATTTTGGAGCCCCCCCAAAATAAAGTCTGACACTGTTTCTACTGTTTCCCCATCTATTTCCCATGAAGTGATGGGACCAGATGCCATGATCTTCATTTTCTGAATGTTGAGCTTTAACCCAACCTTTTCACTCTCCTCTTTCACTTTCATCAAGAGGCTTTTTAGTTCCTCTTCACTTTCTGCCATAAGGATGGTGTCATCTGCATACCTGAGGTTATTGTGATATTTCTCCCAGCAATCTTGAATCCAGCTTGTGCTTCCTTCAGCCCAGTGTTTCTCATGATGTACTCTGCATATAAGTTAAATAAGCAGGGTGACAATATACAGCCTTGATGTACTCCTTTTCCTATTTGGAACCAGTCTGTTGTTCCATGTCCAGTTCTAACTGTTGCTTCCTGACCTGCATACAGATTTCTCAAGAGGCAGGTCAGGTGGTCTGGTATTCCCATCTCTTTCAGAATTTTCCACAGTTTATTGTGATCCACACAGTCAAAGGCTTTGGCATAGTCAATAAAGCAGAAATAGATGTTTTTCTGAAACTCTCTTGCTTTTTCCATGATCCAGCTGATGTTGGCAATTTGATCTCTGGTTCCTCTGCTTTTTCTAGAACCAGCTTGAACATCTGGAAGTTCACGGTTCATGTATTGCTGAAGTCTGGCTTGGAGGAGAATTTTGAGCATTGCTTTACTAGCAGGTGAGATGAGTGCAATTGTGTGGTAGTTTGAGCATTCTTTGGCATTGCGTTTCTTTGGGATCAGGATGAAAACTGACCTTTTCCAGTCCTGTGGCCACTGCTGAGTTTTCCAGATTTGCTGGCATATTGAGTGTAGCACTTTCACAGCATCATCTTTCAGGATTTGAAACAGCTCAACTGGAATTCCATCACCTCCACTAGCTTTGTTCATAGTGATGCTTTCTAAGGCCCACTTGACTTCACATTCCAAGATGTCTGGCTCTAGATTAGTCATCACATCATCATGATTATCTGGGTCATGAAGATCTTTTTTGTACAGTTCTTCCGTGTATTCTTGCCACCTCTTCTTAATATCTTCTGCTTCTGTTAGGTCCAGACCATTTCTGTCCTTTATCGAGCCCATCCTTGCATGAAATGTTCTCTTGGTATCTCTAATTTTCTTGAAGAGATCTCTAGTCTTTCCCATTCTGCTCTTTTCCTCTATTTCTTTGCATTGATCGCTGAAGGCTTTCTTATCTCTTCTTGCTATACCCGTTGTGAAAAGTGAAAGTGAAAGTATGAGTTGTTCAGTCATATCCAGCTATTTGTGATCCCATGGATTGTAGCCTGCCTTGATCCTCTTTCCATAGAATTCTCCAGGCAAGAACACTTGCCATTTCCTTCTCAAAGGAATCTTCTGGACCAGATCTCCTGCATTGGAGGCAGATTCTCTACTGTCTGAGACACCAGGGAAGCTATCTCCTGTGGTGAACCCCTGCCAACCCACACCTCCACAGGAGACCCTCCAACACTAGCAGATAGTTTTGGTTTAGTCTTCTGTGGGGTCACTGCTCCTTTCCTCTGGGACTTGGTGTGCACAAGATTTGTTTGTGCCCTCCAAGACTGGAGTCTCTGTTCTGCAAGTCCTGTGGAAGTCCTATAATCAAGTCCTGATGGCCTTCAAGGTCAGCTTTCCTGGGGATTCCCAGTCCCTTTGTTGGATCCTCAGTCTGGGAAGCCTGATGGGTGGTTCAGAATCTCCACAACAGTGGGAGAACTTGTTTGGCATTATTTTTCTCCAGTTTGTGGGTCACCCACTCAGAAAGTATGGGATTTGATTGTATCATGATTGCTCCTCTCCTACCATCTTGTTGCAACTTTTTTTTTGTCTTTGGATGTTGGGAATCTTTTTTTGGTGGGTAGCAGCATTCTTTTGCCAATGATTGTTCAGCAGCTAGTTGCAGTTGTGATGCTCTCACAGGAGGAGATGAATACATATCCTTCTATTCTACCATCTTGAAGCAGAAGCCCCGGTCTCCTAATCTTGTTCAGTATCTTATACTTTCATGAATACAAGTCTTTTGCCTCTTTAGATAGGTTTATTCCTAGTTTTTTTTTTTTAAATAATTAGATGGCACATGAGATTATTTCCTTAATTTCTCTTTCTGGTCCTTTGTTGTTAGTGTATAGGATTGCAAAATATTTTTGTGTATTAATTTTGTATCTTGCAATTTTATTAAATTCATTGATGAGCTCTAGTCGTTTTCTGCTGGCATCTTTAGGATTTTCAAAATATGTTGTTGTTATTGCTGTTCAGTTGCTAAGTCATTTCTGATGCTTTGCGACCCCATGGACTACAGCACACCAGGCTTCCCTGTCCTTCCTTATCTCCCAGAGTTTGCACAAATTCATGTCTACTGCATCAGTGATGCTATCTAACCATTTCATCCTCTACTGCTCTCTTCTTCTTTTGCCTTCAATCTTTCACAGAATCAAGTTCTTTCCCAATGAGTCAGCTTTTAGAATCAGGTGACCAAATATTGGGTCTTCAGCATCAGTCCTTCCAATGAATATTCTAGGTTGATTTCTTTTAGGATTGACTGGTTTGATCTCCTTGCAATCCAAGGAACTCTCAAGAGTCTTCTTCAGCACAGTTCGAAGCATCAATTCTTCAATGCTCAGTCATCTGCAAACAAGGACAGTGTTACTTTTTCTTTTCCAATTTGAATGCATATCATTTCTTTTTCTTTTATGATTACCTTGTCTAGGAGTTCCAAAACTATGCTGAATAGTAGTTGTGAAAGTGAACACCTTTATATTTTTCCTGATCTTAAATGAAATGCTTTCAGCTTTTTACCATTGAGGATGGTGTTTGCTGTGTGTTTGCTGTATATGGCCTTTATTTTGTTGAAGTAGTTTCCCTATATGCCCACTTTCTCAAGAATGTTTATCATAAATGATGTTGAATTTTGTCAAAAGCTTTTCTTCCATCTATGTGATCACATGGTTTTCATTTTTCAATTTGTTAATATGGTGTAACCAATTGATAGATTTTGGTTATTGAAGAATCCTTGCATCACTGGGATAAATCTCGATTGATCAGGATATATAATTTTCTTAATGTGTTGTTGAATTTGGTTTTCTAGTATTTTATTGAGGATTTTTGCATCTATGTTAATCAGCAATATTGGACTGTAATTTTCTTTTTGTGATACCTTTGGTTTTGGTATCAAGGTGATGGAGGCCTCATAGAATGAGCTTGGGGGGTGTTACCTCCTCTGCAATTTTTTTGGCTAAAATTTTATCAATTTTATCTTCTCAAAGAATCAACTTAATTTCATTGCTCTTTTCTATTGTTTTCTTTGTCTCTGTTACATTTATTTCTCCTCTGATTTTTGTGGGTTTTTACCTTTTACTAACTTTGGACTTTGTTCTTTATCTAGTAGCTTTAGGTGTAGGGTTAGGTTGTTTGAGGTTTTTCTTGTTTCCATGCTGCTACTGCTGCTAAGTCACTTTAGTCGAGTCCAACTCTGTGCGACCGCATAGACAGCAGCCCACCAAGCTTCTCTGTCCCTGGGATTCTCCAGTCAAGAATACTGGAGTGGGCTGCCATTTCCTTCTCCAATGCATGCATAAATGCTAAGTCACTTCAGTCATGTCCGACTCTGTGCGACCCTGTAACAGCAGCCCACCAGGCTCCTCCGTCCACAGGATTCTCTAGGCAAGGATACTGGAGTGGGTTGCCATTTTCTTCTCCACTTGTTTCTCTAGGTATAATTCTATTGCTATAAACGCCCCTTTTAGAACTCTTTGTGCTGTATGCAAACTCTTTGTATCCCATAGGTTTTGGAGTGATGTGTTTTCATTATAATTTTCAGTAGGTTTTTTTTTTTCTCTTTGATCTCTTCGATGATCCTTTGATTGGTTACCAGCATATTGTTTAGCCTCTATGTGTTTGTTTTTTTGGTAGGATTTTTTCTCGTAACTAATTTCACAGTGTTGTGGTCAGAAAATGTGCTTGATATGATTTAAGTTTCCTTAAATTTGCTGAGGCTTGATTTGTGACCCAAGATGTAATCTATCTTGAAGAATATCCTATGTGCACTTGAGAAGAAAGTGTATTCTGCAGCTTTAGAATGGTATGCTGTATAAATCTCAACTAAAATCGAGTGCTCTACTGTGTTGACCTTTGTTTAATGCTTTTACTTCCTTATTAATTTTCTGTCTGGATAATCTGTCCCTTGGTGTAAGTGGGGTGTTAAATTCCCCCACTATAATTGTCTTACTGTGGGTTTCCCCCTTTATGACTGTTACCACTTGCCTTACATATTGATGTACTCCTATATTGGGTTCATATATATTTGCAATGGTTAAATATTCTTCTTGGATTGATCCCTTGATCATTATGAAATGCTTTTCCTTATTTCTTATAACAGTCTTTATTTTAAAGTTTATTTTGTCTGATAGGAGTATTGGTACTCCAGCTTTCTTTTGATTTTCACTTGCATGGAATATCTTTCTTCATCCCCTCACTTACAGTCTGTATGTGGGTCTCTTATGGACAGTGTTTATGTGGATCTTGCTTTTGTATCCATTCATCCAGTCTATTATTTTTTGGTTGAAGCATTTAATCCACTTGCATTTAAGGTAATTATCAATATGAATGTTCTTATTGGCATTTTGTTAATTGTTTTGGATTTTTGAAGGTCTTCCCCTCCTTCTTTTGTTCTGTTCTCTTGTGACTTGATGTCTATCTTTAGGGTTGTGTTTACATTGCTCTTTCTTTTTTTGTCTGTGTATCTATTGTAGATTTATTGGTTTGTGGTTCCCATGAAGTTTCAATATAGCACTTTATACACATATACAAAGTTGTTTTAAGTTACTCATCTCTTAATTTCCTGTGTATTTCCAATATCTTGCATTTGTGCTCTCTTCTTCTCATGATTGCTGACTTTTATATCATATTTGTATATGGATTATTTCTTACCTTTGCTGTATGCTTGTTCTTGCTGTTAAGCTGTCCCACTTGTCATTTTCTTGATTTTAGCTGTGGCTTTTCCTGTTCCACTTAGAGCAGTTCTCTTAGTACTTATTGTAAATCTAGTTTGGTGGTGCTGAATTCTCTTAACATTTGCTTGTCTGTAATCTTTTTATTTTGTTGTCAAATCTGAATGAGAGCCTTCTTGATTGTAGGTTCTTTCATCACTTTAAATATACCCTGCCACTCTGTTAGGTCTTGCAGAATTTCTGCTGAAAAGTCAGCTAATAGCCTTACAGGGATTTTCTTGTATGTTATTTGTTGCTTTTCCCTTGTTGCTTTTAATATATTTTTCTTTGTCTTTAACTTTTGTCAGTTTGAGTAATATGTGTCTCAGCATGTTCCTCCTTGGATTTATTTTGTTTGAGACTCTGTGCTTCCTACACCTGAGTGTCTCCTTTCTCACATTAAGGAAGTTTTTGGTTAGAACATCTTCAAATATGTTCTCAAGTCTTTTATCTTTCTAGTCTACTTCTGGGACCCCTATCATGTGAATGTTGGTACATTTAACGTCCCAGAAGTCTCTCAAACTAACTCTCCTCATTTCTTTTAATTCTTTTTTTTTCTGTTCCATGACAGTGATTTCTCCCATTCTGTCTGCCAGATCACTTACCTGTTCTTCACCCTTAGTTTTTTTCAGCTATTGCTTCATTCTAGTGTATTTTTCATCTCAGTTATTATACTGTCGTCTCAGTTTGTTCTTTAAATTTTCTAGCTCTCTGTTGAACATCTTTTGTAACTTATTGGTCTATGCCTCCATTCTTATTCCAAGATCTTGCAACATCTTCACTATCATGACTCTAAATTATTTTTCAGGTAAATTTCCTATCTTTAATTCATTTACTTGTTCTTGTGCATTATCTTGTTTGCTTGAAACATGCTTCTCTGCCGTCTCATTTTGTCTCACTTTCTGTGTTTCTGATCTCTTTTTGCTGGCGAGAGGGTCACAGCTCCTCTAGCTTCTGGGATCTGCCCTCTGCTGGGTGAAGTTCATCCTGGGGCTGGTGCAGGGTTCCTGGTAGGAGGGACTGGTGCCTGCCCCCTGGGTTAGTGGAGCTAGATCTTGTCCAACTAGTGGGTAGGGACATGTCAAGTGGTATGTTTAGAGGTGGTTGGAAGCTCATTATGGCTTTAGAAAACCTGTCTATTGGTGAGTGGGTGCATACATGCTTATAGGTTCCTTTCAGGGAGATACTGTCGACTTAGAGTTAGCTGGAGAAAAATGGCAGGGGAAATGTCTGTTGGTTTTCCTTGACTCTGAAATGATTAAGACCTGTCTTTAGATGTGTACTAATAAATGAAAAGTGTAACTCTCAGGAAGCAGCTTTCAAAAGTATTCAGATAAATCTGTTTCAGGGAAAGACTGGGAGATGGGCACTCTTTCCTACTCCCAGTGTACTGGGCCCTCTTCTGTGGTGATTCCTCACCCCCTCCCCCATTAACAACTGCTTCTTTCTTTGCTATGGTTTTGTGGCTTTGTGGATGCAAGTTTTGTTGGCTTTCAAAGTTAGGAGCTTTGGGGACTCATTATTTAGGTGGAAGTCTTAAAATTTAGGGTGCTAAATGTGGAGTCCAAACCCTTCACTGTACAAGGAGAAGCTGGGATTTTGGACTTCTTCCTTGATTGTATGATGCTGTACCAATGTGGGCTTTCTGATAAGAGTGTGTCTCAGCCTTTCCTAGCTATTTCAGTGTGGGTATTTTCTCCTCATCTGATGTGTAGGAGTCATTCAGCTCATTTCTGGATTTATTTCAGAAGTAATTGTTCTCTATGTAGTTGCATATTTGCTGTGTCTGTGGAGGAGGGGAGTTCAGGAGCCTATGTTGCCATCTTGGTAAATCTCTACTGAAAAAACTTTTTAAAAGAAGCAAATGGATGTGGTTCTTAACTTCTAACATTTCCAATTTTTGAGATTTAAATTTATCAACTGAAAAAAATGCACAACCTAGAAGTTGAGAAGTATATTTATTTGGTGGACTTACTGAGGACTTATGCATGGGATACTGCTTCTCAGATAGCTCTGAGGGACTATTACAAAGAAGTAAGGGATGAGCCTAGATACTTAGGCTTTTTTCTAAAAACAAAATAAAACTCCATGTAGTCAAACATCAAAAGATTACTGTTAATCACAAAAATAGAGATCTCAAATTAATGATTTTAGCACTTTTTTGTATGTGGGAAGATGTGAGAGTCTGGGCTTATATCTGGGGCCAATATCCTCTTTTCCTCCATCCCACTTCCCTTCAGAGTCCACTGTCCAGGGTGTCTGCAGTGGATTGATGGCTTTAAGGCTGAAATAGCCTATGTTTATCACAAATTCTAAAAGTACATATGAAAATACCACATCAATGCTCTTTAATGGATATATAGATGGCTTTATCAGATGTGTTTCTCTCTTTTTTTGGTCAGATGTGTTTCTAATATGTGAAAACTTTTATGTATCTATAAATCTAAATGAATTGAAGTTAAAGTTGACTATAAGGAAGACATCCATAATTTTTATTAGAATAAAATTATTTGGAACAGAATAATTATTTGTTTCTTTGTCTTTCTATACCCGGGATTTATTAATGCAAAACACGTCATTTTTTTTTCCTGAATAAGTTCTAATAACCATTCATTTGATGACATCCTTTAAAGATTTTATCATATATCCCATTTTTTGATGAAGATTACTGGGGGATGGTGAATTTAGAGGGTACAAAATAAGGCAGAACTGTAACTGGATATTCTATATGCATGCTGAGATTTGCAAATTAGTTTCCTCCTTATGCAGATTTTCTAAAGATGGTTTAGGAAAGGTAAATGGATGTATGTCTTTGTGGTGAAAATCCATTCTTATCCTAAATGAAATAAATAAGCATGCCCAGTGAAGTGTGCAGCCAGCAGCCTGGTTACAAACGTGTTATCAAAAAACTAGCAGAGATGAAGGCAGGGTTGACATGAGCAGGAACATTTCAAATGGATGCCAGAGAGGCAAGACACTTCATGAGGGTTACTACAAGTGTCAGGTACAGATGGCTGGAAATGCTTAGCATTTGACTCCAAGACAATTATTGAAGTGATTACTGCTGCTGCTGCTAAGTCGCTGCAGTTGTGTCCAGCTGTGTGTGACCCCATAGATGGCAGGCTACCAGGCTCCCCTGTCCCTGGGATTCTCCAGGCAAGAACACTGGAGTGGGTTGCCATTTCCTTCTCCAATGCATGAAAGTGAAAAGTGAAAATGAAGTCGCTCAGTCGTGTCTGACTCTTAGCGACCCATGGACTGCAGCCTACCAGGCTCCTCTGTCCATGGGATTTTCCAGGCAAGAGTACTGGAGTGGGTTGAAATTGCCTTCTCTAATTGAAGTGACTAGTGACTAGTTCTGTTCAATGGAGAAGGTAATGGCACTCCACTCCAGTACTCTTGTCTGGAAACTCCCATGGATGGAGGAGCCTGGTAGGCTGCAGTCCATGGGATCGCTGAGAATCAGACACAACTCAGTGACTTCCCTTTCACTTTTCACTTTCATGCATTGGAGAAGGAAATGGCAACCCACTCCAGTGTTCTTGCCTGGAGAATCCCAGGGACAGCGGAGCCTGGTGGGCTGCCGTCTATAGGGTCGCACAGAGTCAGACACGACTGAAGCGACTTAGCAGCAGCAGCAGTTCTGTTTAAATTAAGAGACCAGAATCATCTACCAATAACCTAAAATGGTGACAGCTCCATTTTTTGAGGAAAGAAGACATATATCTCAGGGTCAGTGATTCTATTTAAGACGACATCTACCTATCATTTCAGGGTGATATAGCATCTATGCATCATTCAAGAAATCTAATCAGATATAGTACCAAAACTGTGCCTTTCACATTTTCAGTTAACAACTTTCCATTGCACTCAACTTTGTGGCATTAGGGGCTAGTGACTGGCAGTAGTTTTGGACTCTATTGGATTATATGTCATTCATTACGCAATAAATTTTTGTCACAGCTTAAAATCTTCTGTTTAAAAATGCCTTATGAGCCTGTCCCTCTCTATGAAAGCTTAAAATGTAAGATGTTGAGATATTTTAGCTTTCCAGCCTCCCTTTCAATTAGAATGCATGCACATAATTTAGGCTCCACCACCTTGCAACTTGTGTCATGTACTACTGGTAGAAGTGCTAATTGGCTGGGAAGGAGGAATATGAGGAACAGTAATACAGATTTTCAAGGGCAACAGCAAGAGCAGCACAATTGGCTGTATCCACTGGTTGGTGCCCTCGGTGGTGTTGTTTGTATTGGAGAGTCTGAGGTTGGGATGTGTCAGTGTCCTCAGTGGGCTGGTATTGTGGTTTGGGGATTTTGGCTGTAATCCAGGTTAATGCATTAGCTTCCCTTGTTTCTGACTGTTTTCCAAACTTGGCCTCCTTGGTAATTATAAACTACTCAGTAGCCTTTCAAAAAATTTGTTTTCTGCTTATGTCAGCCAGAATTGGTTTCTATAAAGCTGACTGATACAAGATGCATACTCAGGTTTCTGATGGTAATTGCTTTCTGGAATCAAACTTGTGGCCTGTGGTTTTACCACATATAACTTGTCTCTGAAATAGGTGTTCATAACCTATGTGAAAGTCACTCAGTCGTGTCCAACTCTTTGCCACCCCATGATAGTCAATGGAATTCTCCAGGCATGAATACTGGGGTGGGTTGCCACACCCTTCTCCATGAGCCTGGCAGGCCACAGTCCATAGGGTTGCAAAGAGTTGGACATGACTGAAGTAACAGCAGGCACAAAAGAAGATCATCATCATATCTTTTAAAGTCTGTGATTTCAATGTCACATCTTTAAGCTATTCACAAAATCAACATTAAATTAACACCTACTACATGCAGATACTGTACTAGAAGTGGGGATAACTGGTACCTCCTGGTCTCATCATGCTCACTGTGTGAGAAGGGAGATGGACAAAAAAAAAAATGAGCAGTTACATTACAACTTGTGTAAGGACAGTGGGCTTTGGGCACACCTAAGATCATCTGGGTTTTCCAGGTGGTACTAGCGGTAAAGAACCCACCTGCCAATGCAGGAGACTCAGGTTCATTTCTTGGTCATGAAGATTCCCCTGCAAGTCGGCATGGCAACCACTCCAGTAATCTTGACTGGAGAATACTATGGACAGAGGAGCCTGGCAGGCTACAGTCCATAGGGTCACAAAGAATTGGACATGACTGAAATAATAGCACGCATGCAAGAAGATCATCTATCTAATCCTTCTAAGGAACTGAGTAGCTGCGTATAACATATCTTACTTGAATGTTCTATTTTTTAAATTGAAGTATAGTTCATTTACAATGTTTCAGCTATACAGCAAAGTCATTCAGTCATACATATATACATACATATTCCATCACAAGCATGGAAATTGAAACTGTAATCAGAAACCTTCCAGCAAACAAAAGCCCAGGTCCAGACGGCTTCACAGCTGAATTTTACCAAAAATTTCGAGAAGAGCTAACACCTATCCTACTCAAACTCTTTCAGAAAATTGCAGAGGAAGGTCAACTTCCAAACTCATTCTATGAGGCCACCATCACCCTAATACCAAAACCTGACAAAGATGCCACAAAAAAAGAAAACTACAGGCCAATATCACTGATGAACATAGATGCAAAAATCCTTAACAAAATTTTAGCAATCAGAATCCAACAACACATTAAAAAGATCTCTAACACCTATCCTACTCAAACTCTTTCAGAAAATTGCAGAGGAAGGTAAACTTCCAAACTCATTCTATGAGGCCACCATCACCCTAATACCAAAACCTGACAAAGACGCCACAAAAAAAGAAAACTACAGGCCAATATCACTGATGAACATAGATGCAAAAATCCTTAACAAAATTTTAGCAATCAGAATCCAACAACACATTAAAAAGATCATACACCATGACCAAGTGGGCTTTATCCCAGGGATGCAAGGATTCTTCAATATCCGCAAATCAATCAGTGTAATACACCACATTAACAAATTGAAAAATAAAAACCATATGATTATCTCAATAGATGCAGAGAAGGCTTTCGACAAAATTCAACATCCATTTATGATAAAAACTCTGCAGAAAGCAGGAATAGAAGGAACATACCTCAACATAATAAAAGCTATATATGACAAACCCACAGCAAACATTCTCTTCAACGGTGAAAAACTGAAAGCATTTCCCCTAAAGTCGGGAACAAGACAAGGGTGCCCACTTTCACCGCTACTATTCAACATAGTTCTGGAAGTTTTGGCCACAGCAATCAGAGCAGAAAAAGAAATAAAAGGAATCCAGATTGGAAAAGAATATTCCAATAATATTAACTCCTGAACGTGCATTCTGGATCTTTTAAATTAGTCAGTGTTATATTTAGGAGACTATCATGGGAGAGGACTCAGTTTACTTTTAACATTTTCACAGTGGAACCATTTAAAACAACCTGTTCAGCAGAAGACACCTTTAACCCTTTAATAATAACTCTTCAATAATCTCAAGCCTTGATGAGAAAACTATATTTCACAGATTACGGTTAAATGGAGAAAATTAAGTTCTGTAAGAAAAACACGAGCTCCGTTAACTTCTGATATCTGGTTTATTATAGCATTACATAATATGTTAATCTTATGATCTGCTTTCGTCCAAATGAGATGCAGGAGTATTAATATCAACTTCTGAACAATGGCCTAAATATGTCTTTTTTTTGTAATGATATCTGATGTATGTTATTTATAGTGACATGTGCTTTTATTTTCTCATCAGAAAACTAAATATTAATTCCATTTTACATTAGTTCCCAATGGCTCAGCAGGTAAAGAATCTGCCTGCAATGCAGGAGACACAGGAGACTCAGGTTCGATCCCTGATCTGGGAGGATCCCCTGGAGGAGGAAATGGCAATCCACTCCAGTATTCTTGCCTGGAAAATTCCATGGACAGAGAAGCCTGGCAGGCTTCATCCATGAGGTCACAAATAGTTGGACATGACTGAGCGACTAACACTTTTATCAACACTTAGTACTTAGCATATATTAAAGTTTTGAACCAAATGTGTTAAAGCTTATGATTTGCCATGTAAATTTCCCAGAAGTTGTTGAGCTCAAATGTATCCTACATTCACATGTGGTAATGTTTCAGAAATTGTTTAACTTCTGTATGTACTTGTACCATTTAATTCTAGCTACTGTACTGAACAGTATTCAAGTTACCATACAATATGGCTTTACACAAGGAAATTTGTGACTTTTGTTTTGTGGTTTTGACATATAGAACCTCCTGTGTCTTCTTATTTAAGTGAATTAATTAATAAAACTGGGAGATGAGGGGAAAGTAGAGAAACTCAACCTAGCTCAGCCCGGAAGGTAACACTACAGTCAAGCCTTAATGGAAGAGTAGANCCTAGATAGTATATTCAAAAGCAGAGACATTACTTTGCCGACTAAGGTCCGTCTAGTCAAGGCTATGGTTTTTCCTGTGGTCATGTATGGATGTGAGAGTTGGACTGTGAAGAAGGCTGAGCGCAGAAGAATTGATGCTTTTGAACTGTGGTGTTGGAGAAGACTCTTGAGAGTCCCTTGGACTGCAAGGAGATCCAACCAGTCCATTCTGAGGGAGATCAACCCTGGGATTTCTTTGGAAGAAATGATGCTAAAACTGAAGCTCCAGTACTTTGGCCACCTTATGCGAAGAGTTGACTCATTGGAAAAGACCCTGATGCTGGGAGGGATTGGGGGCAGGAGGAGAAAGGGACGACCGAGGATGAGATGGCTGGATGGCATCATGGACTCAGTGGACGTGAGTCTGAGTGAACTCCGGGAGTTGGTGATGGACAGGGAAGCCTGGCGTGCTGCGATTCATGGGGTCACAAAGAGTCGGACACGACTGCGCGACTGAACTGAACTGAAGACCATGTAGAAGTGATGTCAGCAAAGTGGGAAACTGAAAAAACAGACCATGGATGCCTCTGTTCTTAATGAAACTACAAGTATGTAACGCATTTGGCTAAGCAGAAAGTTAAGTGTAAAACAGCAACAAGATAAAAAAAAGATAAAAAGAAGAAAGTGAAATTATGATGTCTTTTTTTTTTTTTTTTTTTTTTTGCGAAGCTGATTGTAATCCTCAGGGCAAAGGACTGAGGATTCTTAAGCAGGAGAATGGCCTGGTCAGAGTTGCCCTTTTAAAAGGTCACTTGGGCCCCAGAGTGGAATACATATTCAAAGAGAACAAGATTAAAGGGGGGAAAACCATATAGGCATTCACAGTAGCAATCCAGGGAAAAAACAGTAAGTACTGAACAAAACAGTTTCAGTAGAGGTAACCAGAAGGTCCTTGGCAATAAACAGACAGTCCTTACCTGAATTATTTCCTAAAATTTACAACCCAGTACATATAACCACCAGAACAGAGTCCTTATGCCCCATCGTAAATATCTCGCTCTTCAATTAAACATCCAGCATTTCTGTGACTGCCCTTGGGTTTTCTGACAAAAAGTCTGGATTTTACTCTCTAAAACTCCCAAACCAACATTGAGAGATGCTAAAGAATTTAACAGTAAGATTCTCATTTGTCAAAGAATAATGATAGATGGACAAGAAATCCTAAATTCCCCACATATATCCAACCTATGGTAGACCTTCAATAATATGAAATAAATCATTTAAGGACTTCTTCCTGGAAGTTCCTGATAATGTATAATCTAAGTTCTTCACGGTATACTGAGAGTTCATTTTGTCTTGTTTTGTATTATTTCCTCATATTTTAGAGGTTGCATATGTATTTACCTACCTTGATTTTACCTTTTTTGCAGCACATTACTTATTTTTAACCCCAAATTAAGAATTTTCCCTTCTGAAAGTTTAAGCCTTAAAAAAGAAACTAATTTGCTTTGAAATCTAAAAATGCTACATGTGCTCAGATATATCTAACAGAAATAAGTGCTAAAAAGCAGGAACTACTTAAGCAGGATAGGACAACATGTGCTCTTTCTGCCTTCAATGGTCTAAAATAGATGAAAGGACCTGTTAAAGCTACTGCGTCCTTTCTACAGATCTTAGTGTACATCATTTCCTTAGGGGACCGTTTCACAGCCCTCCGGGTAAAGTTAGGTACCTCTGTTGATGTTCTCCAATAGTCTGTACTGCCTTTACATTTGTTACCGAAGTTAGGTGCAGCTGCTTGCTGTTGGAAAACCAATACTTGAGAGACAAGTATTAGTTGGAAAGGGCAGTTTGCTTTATTCAGGAGGCTGGCAACCAGGGGAGAAGGCAGAGTCCTGTCCATGAACCCAATTCCAAAGATTCAGTTCAACCATGAAAATTTGTAAAGGGAAAAAGGGAAAGTTAATCGAACTTAATCAGTTAAGGAGGGGATCAAAGTCTTCATTATCTTCCACTATGTGCAGACTTTCTTCTGATTGGTTGGTGGGGGTCAGAGGGTGGTGCTCCAGGAATTCTGTGCTCAGCCTGAAGTTTCCACCCTTCACTTGGCTGGTGGTGCTAATTCCTGCAGAACTCAAAGATATTATTATGTGTATTCCTTGAGGAGGAGCCAGGACACTCCCCCGTGGCTGCACCAGTGTTTCTTTGTTGCTTCTCTTTCATTTCTACATCCTTCACTTCCCTGATAAACAACTGTTTGAGCCTGCCTTTTGGAACTCAGTGAAGATCAAGGAGGCTGAATGAAACCTATTTCCTACAAACAAGAAAAGGGGGACACAGAAAGGATTTGTAACTGGAAGCCCCACAGGATCTGTTCAGTTTCACCTTAATACTGCTCATGTTTAGAAAAATACTTATTTAATCACTACTACTCTTTCCCCCCTTACCTTCATTGAGGGAATTGTCTTTGGTGGCCCTTTTCAAAACTTCAATCCCAGAAACACCAAACATAATGTCTGACATACAGGAAGTGCTCAATAAACATTTAATGTATGTTTAATATGTGACATTATCTGCTCCATCATCCATCTAAGCTATTCATGAGATTTGAGATGGAAAACAAACATGAATTATTGCCACTGGAGAGGGAGACTATATTCTAAACAGAGAGAAAGACTTACTCTCTCTGTGCATTGATTTACCATTGTTCGGACTGTTTTATTGTTTGAAAGTTATTTTTATATGTAAAGACTTTTTAATTAAAAATTCTGAAAGTTTTTAAATTTAATAATAAATAGGTTTCTTGTTTTCTATTTAATTGGCCTCTGAGAGAGAAAACATAGTTGGAAAATAGAACATTTATTGATTCATAAATACTAAGAACCTCTTTATTCCCTAAGTATAATTAGACATAATTGTTAAAAAAATATTTCTTCCTTGAAGATATTTCCATTCTAGAACTATTACAGCAGTCATTTCAATTCTCCAGTGTTCCTGAAGTAGGCATTCATTTTGCATTACTAAACGGAATAGGTGGCGGGAAAAGCATTATCTTAAATTGCATTGCTTCGCTGAAAATTCTTTCTAATACACTTTGTCTATAAAAGTAACCAAAACTTTTAAATATTTCCTCACTATCTGATAATTGGTTAAAGCTTAAATTGCTGCTCTTTTTCTAACAAAATAGAAATTTATAACTCTATCACTATCAGTTCAGTTCAGTCATTCAATCATGTCCAACTCTTTGTGACCCCATGAACTGCAGCATGCCAGGCCTCCCTGTCCGTCACCAACTCCCGGAGTTCACTCAAACTCACGTTCATCAAGTCAGTGATGCCATCCAGCCATCTCATCCTCGGTCGTCCCCTTCTCCTCCTGCCCCTAATCCCTCCCAGCATCAGAGTCTTTTCCAATCAGTCAACTCTTCACATGAGGTGACCGAAGTACTGGAGTTTCAGCTTTAGCATCATTCCTTCCAAAGAAATCCCAGGGTTGATCTCCTTCAGAATGGACTGGTTGGATCTCCTTGCAGTCCAAGGGACACTCAAGAGTCTTCTCCAGCACCACAGTTCAAAAGCATCAATTCTTCGGCGCTCAGCCTTCACAGTCCAACTCTCACATCCATACATGACCACAGGAAAAACATAGCCTTGACTAGACGGACCTTAGTCGACAAAGTAATGTCTCTGCTTTTGAATATGCTATCTAGGTTGGTCATAACTTTTCTTCCAAGGAGTAAATGTCTTTTAATTTCATGGCTGCAATCACCATCTGCAGTGATTTTAGAGCCCCCCCAAAAAAGTCTGACACTGTTTCCACTGCTTCTCCATCTATTTCCCATGGAGTGATGGGACCAGATGCCATGATCTTAGTTTTCTGAATGTTGAGCTTTACGCCAACTTTTTCACTCTCCTCTTTCACTTTCATCAAGAGGCTTTTTAGCTCCTCTTCACTTTCTGCCATAAGGGTGGTGTCATCTGCATATCTATCACTATAAATGTCCCTTATTAAGAAACCATTCTGTAAGAGTAACAGTATGCACTTGAAGTAACAGAAGACCTATTAAAATTCCTTTAGATATAAATAAATCTTACACTTCATGTAGCAAGAAATTGGAGGCAGGGTGTTTTTGTGGATGGGCTCTTCTATGACTCTTTTCCTATTTCCCCTCTGCTACCCTCAGCATGTTGGTTGTTCATCTCAACGCCCCAAAATGACTTCAGAAGATCTATACATCAGATATTTAGTCAACAACCTTCAAATCCATAAAAGAGTAATTTCTTTTCTTTGCTGGGGTAACTTTCCAAGTTCAAGACGGAGCCACTCCCTCCCAGGGAATCACATTGACAAACCAAGAGTTAGATAATTTTCGTGTCTCTGTAAATGGTTCACTTGACCAGAAATGTGGTATATCCAGTCAGCCAACTCCCAAACACTAAGCCAACTCTGAGCTCTATACTTATTTCCTGTTCCTTCTCACCCCAAGCAAGGTCAACTGTGTGATCCCAGCCAATCAGATATTTTCTGTTTCTCTCTTCCTTGTTCTTCTTTTTATAAAAGCCTCCTGCTCTCCATCCCATTTTGCAACTCTCTAAATGGAAACTGCTCACTTCATGAAGTACTAAATAATGTGTGTTTGTATTTCTAAATTAGATTAGTTTCTTTCTCATTTTTAACACCTTGGACCTCTTTTCTTAAGAGAGATGGAAACTTCCACAGAGCATTCCAACAGCCCTCCCCAGTCATACTCATTTCTGAGTCACTGGCAAAGGAAACAGAACCACCAGGGTTGTCTTCAATTAATCAGGATGTTGCTTGGTGCTGAGGAGGGAACAACTTCTCCTCCCCCAGGTAAATGAATGCCTGGAAAATTTCAAAGATCTGTTTTCAGGAATTGGAGTCAAAGGGGACTTGATAGCCAACCAAATGAGATCAATCCTATGAGCACTTTTTCTCCAATTTGTCCATTTTAAAGAATAGAATAGTGATTATAATTGACGGCAGAAGTCCACTCAGATTAGGTAATTTTCAAGTAAGAGAAAAAGTTTATTTTTTCACTTGTTAATTTAGTCAATGCACTAAAAATGAGCTAGGTGCTAGAATAACATAAATCCTGAACCCTGCTCTCATAGAGTTTCCATTAGCGTAGGGGAGACTGACAAAATTTTAGCTAATAAATAATAATACAAATATAACTGAGATGAGTGTGGTAGAAATAAAACCATAAGTTGTAAGAGGGTAATATGCAGAGGAAACTCCTGAAGTCAGTGGTTCACACTTACTGGGGAGCTGATGATGAAAGGAAGTGGGGTGGAAAACAGTACCCTGGGCAGAAGAAAAAGTATGAGAAGGTCCTGACACAGGACAGAAGCTGTCATGTATGGAACAGACACTTCTGTTGTGGTCTGTATGCAGGTTGGAAAAGAACTTCCAGACATGAGGCAGAATGACAGGAGAAGAGAGTTTATTAGAGTGGGAGACACTGTTAGAACAGTGGGCCAGCTCAAGAGAGAGCTGATGCCTTTAGCAGGTTAGTAGCCAATTTTTATAGCCTTAAGACAAAGAAAATTCCTGCTGGAAGAGTGGTATCAAGTGATTGGTTAAGATACAGTAGGGTGGAAAATAGAATGGGTATTTTACCTAATATGGAGTTGTGGAATTGGCCAGTTCAGATCAGGAGGCTCATGTAACAGCAGCTATGGGGCTCGGTCAGTTCCAGAGAATTTGATCCTGTGACCTTGGTACAAGGTTCTGCATCTGTGACCTTAGTATGCTGCTGCTAAGTCGCTTCAGTTGTGTCCGACTCTGTGCAACCCCATAGACGGCAGCCCACCAGGCTCCTCCATCCCTGGGATTCTCCAGGCAAGAACACTGGAGTGGGTTGCCATTTCCTTCTCCAATGCATGAAAGTAAAAATTGAAAGTGAAGTCACTCAGTCATTTCCAGCTCTTCGCTACCCCATGGACTGCAGCCTACCAGGCTCCTCCGTCCATGGGGTTTTCCAAGCAAAAGCACTGGAGTGGGGTGCCATCGACCTTGGTATAGGGCTCCACAACTTTCTCCTCTGACTCAAGAAAGAGGAAAGCAAGGGACTTTCCAGATGCAGAAAACTAGCAACAAGCTGAGGGATTTCCCTTGTATAGTGTTGGAGAAGAAAGTATTTCTCTTCCTCCCTTCTAGGATCTCTGGCTGGTCTGATATTTTAATCGACAAAAGACAGATTAACAGCCAAAAAATAAGTTTAACTATGTATATATGGGTCTTCCCTAGTGGCTCAGACGGTAACGATGAGAGTCCCACAAAAACATGAAATTCAGTGGTAATCAGCAACTAATGTACCATCCTGAGCCAAGGAAAAAAGGGGACAGGGTCCTGGGGCCTCAAAAGGAGGAAGAAAAATAGAGGAATGTGAGAAGAGCAAATGTTTGGTAAACCAATGTGTGTCCTGCCACACAGGTAAGTCTTTCTGAAGTAAGAAGTTGTCTCTGGCAATGGCTCTCTGTCTAGTAATAGGCACCCTGTCTAAATTCTTTCAGGCAGTTAAGTTTTCCTGAGTCTGCTGGGTCTTGATTGACTTCAGCTCACAACAGTCCACATGCCAACATGGCATTGTTTAGGGTCACATAATCTGCTTACCCTCAACAGGTCCTATTTCTTTAGTGAAGATATTGGACAATTGGCCTTAATATACTGCCATTAACAGAAGCCAAGACAAACCCACTTTAAAAGAAGTATTGCAAAGCTCTCTGTGGGAGGAAAATATCTTTTCTACTATTTTTTTTTTTTTTTAGTTTTCTACTGGGAATCCTATAATAAAAGACAGACTAACAGTATACATTCATGTGTGTATGCATGACTAAGTCATTTTAGTCATGTCTGACCTTTTGCAACCATATGGACCATAGCCTTCCAGGTTCCTCTTTCCATGAGATTCTCCAGGCAAGAATACTGGAGTGGGTGGCTGTGCCCTCCTCTAGAAATCTTCTCAATTCAACCCAGAGATAGAACGAGCATCTCCTTGGACAATTGGCCTTAATATACCGCCATTAACAGAAGCCAAGACAAACCCACTTTAAAAGAAGTATTGCAAAGCTCTCTGTGGGAGGAAAATATCTTTTCTACTATTTTTTTTTTTTTTAGTTTTCTACTGGGAATCCTATAATAAAAGACAGACTAACAGTATACATTCATGTGTGTATGCATGACTAAGTCATTTTAGTCATGTCTGACCTTTTGCAACCATATGGACCATAGCCTTCCAGGTTCCTCTTTCCATGAGATTCTCCAGGCAAGAATACTGGAGTGGGTGGCTGTGCCCTCCTCTAGAAATCTTCTCAATTCAACCCAGAGATAGAACGAGCATCTCCTGTGTCTCCTGCATTGGCAGGAAGGTTCTTTACCACTAGCGGCACCTAGGAAGACTAATTAACACTATACAAATTTATTAAATGTAAGAGAAAATAATACAAATTTATTTAATATAAATTTTAAATGACATGGGAGTGTTACCAAACCCACGTTTGGTCTGTTCAACACATGACAGGCCAATAATTGGGAGACAAGAGGTTGAGACAAGGAATAGCAAATTTATTCAGAAAGCCAAGTATCCAAGAAGATGGTGGGCTAGTATCCCAGAGTACCATCTTTTCAAGGTGTGGATGCCATTTTCCTTTATAGAACAGAGAGGCAGGGGAGGTGAGGAAGAAAATTAAAAAGCCATAAATCTTGCAAATGCCTCCTGACCTGGTTAGTATCAGGGAAGAGATGTGCTTGATTCTCCTTGTCTGCAACCATTCACAGGTGGGCAAGGTCAGAATGTCTCCCTGTGAGCTGAACAAAGTCACTTTAACATTTATGCAGAGGGATAGGTTTCCCTGAGGCAGGCCATTATGTATGCTCCCAAGTATAGACAGTATCCTTTCAGTGATTAAAAAAAGCGATGAAAATCTGAGATTAGAGTAAAACAAACAGATCCAACATGGAGTCAGGTTTTGCTCTTCCCTGTTTATCCGTCAGTTCAGTCACTCAGTCATGTCCGACTCTCTCTGATCCCATGGACAGCAGCACGCCAGGCTTCCCTGTCCATCACCCACTCCCAGAGCTTGCACAGACTCATGACCATTGAGTCAGTGATGCCATCCCACCATCTCATCCTCTGTCATCCCCTTCTCCTTCTGCCTTCAATCTTTCCCAGCATCAGGGCATTTTCTAATGAGTCAGCTCTTCACATGAGGTGGCCAAAATATTGCAGCTTCAACATCAGCCCTTCAGAGGTATATTCAGGACTGATTTCCTTTAGGATTGACTGGTTTGATCTCCTTGCAGTCCAAGGGAGTCTCAAGAGTCCAACACCACAGTTCAAAAGCATCAGTTCTTCCATGCTCAGCTTTCATTACGGTTCAACTCTAACATCCATACATGACTATTGGAAAAACCATAGCTTTGACTTGTCTGACCTTTGTTGGCAAAGTAACATCTCTGCTTTTTAATATGCTGTCTAGATTTGTCACAGTGTTTCATAATCTAACTCAAGGAAATGTCAGAAAGTCCTTCCCGTACCTGCTGTTTCCCAGACTCTTTGAGCTTGAAACAGTCAATAGGCCAATTGTCGTGATCTGTGTGTGGACTGGAAAAGAATTTCCAGACATGAGGCAGAATGAGAAAATAAAAGAGAATAAAGTTTACTAGAATGGGAGATGCTGTTTGATCAGCGGGCCACTCAGCAAAGAGCAGATGCCCTTAGCCAATTTTTTAACCTCAAGACAAAATTCCTACCGGAATGGTGGCATTTGGGTAATTGGTTAAGATGTGATAAGGTGGGTAATAAGGTAGATATTTTACCTAATATGGGGTCAGGAAACTGGCCAGTTTAGATCCAGAAGCTTATGGTATCAGTTGCTGTGAGGCTTGGTCAGTTCCAGAGCTTTTGTTATCTGACCTCGGTACAGGGCTCCACACCTGTGACTTCAGCACAGAGCTCTACATCAATGTGCCATACTTTAGGGTAATGTTGATCTCAGGTGACCTCAGCCTGTAGCCACTTGAAGCAGGGCTTGGGTTCCTAGCCAGAGACTTACGCCAGCTCACGGCAGTGAGAGCACCAAATTCTAGACACTAGACCAGTGGTCAGTGACAAGGTCTCGGGCCCTCTGGCTTTGCAGCAAAGAATTTCCACAAAGACAGAAAGTAGTGAAGTAGGTAAAGTATTTATGAAGAGGAAAAAGAATACAGTACATGTGGATAGACATGTCAGGCGAGTGTATGCTCCTCGGTTTTTGTCTCGTCGCAACAAAGATTTGGAGTGACGAACATTAAAGCCCCCTCAGCATGCCACAGCTCTCGGGTCTTGGACAGACCGTGTTATAGCTCTTAGACAAGTCAGTGTTGCAGCTCTATTTTATTTAGAAGATAGCAGGAAAATCCATCTTCGAGGCATGAGGGCAGGTCGATCCAAAGATGCAAAGAGAAGAGCGCCCCAGCTCACATAAGAGAGTAACAGAGAGCCCTTTGGCTCCTTTTTTTATGTTTTTTCTTCCCCTTGGGCGTGCCCTATGCAAATTGGGCTTGACCAGGAGTCCTGTTCTGCCTGAAGTCCTCACTCTGGTCCTCGGACCTTCCTTTGTTCAATTTTCGCGGGCTTTTCCCTTCCTTGTCTTTTAGCCACAGCCATTTTGGACTCCTGTTTTCTATTCTAACTACCTAACAGACACATGGGTGGACTCAGAGAGAGTTTTACCCTTAGGGCAGTTTAAATCACATATGGCTTTAAATCACTAGGGTAGTTTCAGTCACTTCTGGGTTTCCTTTGCCCAGTCATTTTAATTGGCCATGTTCACAGTCCACATGGAGTAAATCTCAGGATCCTCCTATGTGTGCACGCGCATCTCTTAGCCAAGATGGATTCTACTGAAGAGGCATATGGGTAGAACATCTCTTGACATCACTCCCCTTTGGACACGACTGAGCAACTTCACTTTCACTTTTCACTTTCATGCATTGGAGACGGAAATGGCAGCCCACTCCAGTGTTCTTGCCTGGAGAACCCCAGGGACGGGGGAGCCTGGTGGGTTGCTGTCTATGGGGTCACACAGAGTCGGACACGACTGACATGACTTAGCAGCAGCAGCAGCAGCAGCAAGCAGGGCCCAGACCCCTCTTAATTGCCCTGCTATTCTCATCTTGGAGTTTCAGTCCATAATGAATAAATCTCCAATTGCTTTACCCTGTGCAGGAGGCAGGGCAGACAGAGATGACATCTATCTGCTGCCTCTATGTGTCCTAAACCCCATATGTCCTGTGGTAGCCACAAATGAAAAGTACTACAGGAAAGCAGGGCAGCCCTGAGGACCTCTGTAACTAGAGCCAGGAATTTTCTAGGTATTAAAATAGAGGAAAACAATAGAATGGGAAAGACTAGAGATCTCTTCAAGAAAATGAGAGATACTAAGGGAACATTTCATGCAAAGATGAACACAATAAAGGAGAGAAATGGTATGGAACTAACAGAAGCAGAAGATATTAACAAGAGGTGGCAAGTATACACAGGAGAACTACACAAAAAAGATCTTCATGACTCAGATAATCACGATGGTGTGATCACTCACTTAGATCAAGATATCCTGGAATGTGAAGTCAAGTGGGCCTTAGAAAGTATCACTACAAACAAAGCTAGTGGAGGTGATAGAATTCCAGTTAAGCTATTTCAAATCCTGAAGGAGGATGCTCTGAAAGTGCTGCACTCAATATGCCAGCAGATTTGGAAAACTCAGCAGTAGCCACAGGACTAGAAAAGTTCATTTTCATTTCAATCCCAAAAAAAGGCAATGCCAAAGAATGTTCAAACTACCACACAATTGCACTCATCTCACACGCTAGTAAAGTAATGCTCAAAATTCTCCAAGCCAGGCTTCAGCAATATGTAAACCATGAACTTCCAGATGTTTAAGCTGGTTTTTGAAAAGGCAGAGGAACCAGAGATCAAACTGCCAGCATCTGCTGGATCATGGACAAAGCAAGAGAGTTTCAGGAAAACATCTACTTCTGCTTTATTGACTGTGCCAAAGCTTTTGACTGTGTGGATCACAATAAACTATGGAAAATTCTTCAAGAGATAAGACTACCAGACCACCTGACTTTCCTCTTGAGAAATCTGTATGCAGGTCAAGAGGCAACAGTTAGAACTGGACATGGAACAACAGACTGATTCCAAATAGGAAAAGGAGTACATCAAGGCTGTATATTGTCACCCTGCTTATTAAACTTCTCTGCAGAGTACATCATGAGAAACGCTGGACTAGAAGAAGCACAAGCTGGAATCAAGATTGTCAGGAGAAATATCAATAACCTCAGATATGCAGATGACAAAACTGTTATGGCAGAAAGTGAAGAGGAGTTAAAAAGCCTCTTGATAAAAGTAAAGTAAAAGAGGAGTAAAAGTAAAAGAGGGGAGTGAAAAAGTTGGCTTAAAGCTCAACATTCAGAAAACGAAGATCATGGTATCTGGTCTCATCACTTCATGGGAAATAGATGGGGAAGCAGTGGAAACAGTGTCAGACTTTATTTTGGGGGGCTCCAAAATCACTGCAGGTGATGACTGCAGCCATGAAATTAAAAGACGCTTACTCCTTGGAAGGAAAGTTATGACCAACCTAGACAGCATATTAGAAAGCAGAGATATTACTTTGCCAACAAAGGTCCGTCTAGTCAAGGCTATGGTTTTTCCAGTAGTCATGTATGGATATGAGAGTTGGACTGTGAAGAAAGCTGAGCGCTGAAGAATTGATACTTTTGAACTGTGGTGTTGGAGAAGACTCTTGAGGTCCCTTGGACTGCAAGGAGATCCAACCAGTTCATCCTAAAGGAGATCAGTCCTGGGCGTTCTTTGGAACGACTAATGCTAAAGCTGAAACTCCAATACTTTGGCCACCTCATGCGAAGAGTTGACTCATTGGAAAAGACTCTGATGCTGGGAGGGATTGGGGGCAGGAGGAGAAGGGGATGACAGAAGATGAGATGGCTGGATGGCATTACCGACTCGATGATCATGAGTTTAGTAAACTCCAGGAGTTGGTGATGGACAGGAAGGCTTGGTGTGCTGCTATTCATGGAGTCTCAAAGAGTCGGACACAACTGAGCAACTGAACTGAACTGAAGATTCTCTTGGGATAGCCTAACCCTTGGCATCAGCCTCATCTCTCAGGCTTTCTCCTTGTTAAAAGTGACATTGATGGAGACACTTCTGCAGGCAAAATCTTGTAATCCCACAAAAGAGATGAAATGGATAACTCCCCATCACTTTCTTCCAAAAACCAACCTAGCTTGGCACATCCCTGAGTCAATCTCTGTGGCCAAGAAAATGGACCACTGATCCTGACTCACTGTGTCACTGTGTCATGCAAAGGGGAGTTATCACCCAAAAGAAGAGAAAGGGGTCAATTACAAGCAATCTCTTCCAAGAAACAACTCAATGTGATTGATAACTATGCAAAATATTTTTTAATTATTTACAGTTCACTTATGTCAATGAACAACAAAATCATCTACAATTCCAGTACTGAAGCTCTAAGCCATCTCACAGAAGAATAATCAATAAAGCATTGTCAGTCTCAGGTTGATTAAAAAGATTCTTTCACTGTGCCAGTTCTATGATGCTAATTTGTCTCATCTTGTGTTCCAGTTGACTCCATATCCCACACCAGACCTTATGCAAATTTTCCTTCCCTGTGTCTATCTGCAAATGCTCAAAATTTCACACTTGGCTCTTTACTCTAGTGATTGCTGCTCTTTATTGTCTACTCCAGAAATTTTTGCAAAAATGGAATAGGACAAATTTACACATACATTATGGAAATGGTCAGCCTTGATCTTTATCACATACAAATCACACAATCTACATTCAACTTGCTTAGTTTTGAAAGTGTTAATAGCTTTCCTAATAGAAAAAGGCCTTGTGACTGACTATAAAATTCAATTTCAGTTCAGATAGCACCACCTGCAGAGTCTTTATGAGATGATGCAATTCAAAACACCAAGCAAGCATAGCATTTCCTTGGAAGAGTCAGAGACAGACTTCGAGGTCAGATTCTCACAAGTTATGTTTTTTTCCAGCCTTACTTTTACCCACTGAATTGCAGTTTTCTACAAACATATTTTCCAGAAAATTTCAATGTCTAGTGCTTCAACATTTCAAATATATTCATAAGCCCTGTAACTTAAAGACTTACCTTAAAAATGTAGAATAGAACCTAAAGATATTAAGATATTTTACAACTCTCCTCTTAAGTGTCAATGAAAAATTAATCAGTCAATCTAAGAAAGAAATGGAAAATTTTATTCGAGCCAAACTTGAGGATTGTATCCTGGGAAGAACATGTCAGAAAGTTCTGAGCATCTCAGAAATCTCCAAGGCACAAGGGTATAAGTTTTTGGAGATAGAGGGCTACCCATCAAATGATGTATTAATGTCAGTTTACATTGTCCAGATCTAATTATCATCGTGGTAGGGGTCATCAAATGACCGCTTACAAGATCAAGAAGTAATGTTATCTTCTAAGGAATTGTTTTGTTGATGATAAGAGAATGTTGCTCTTTATGTTGAGCAAAGGGCAAAGAGGCTTCCCAGGTGTCACTAGTGGTAAATAACCCACCGCCAATGCAAGAGACACAGGAGATGCTGGTTCAGTCCCTGGGTTGGGAAAATCCCCTGGAGCAGAGCATGGCAAACACTCCAGTATTCTTGCCTGGAGAATCCCATGGACAGAGGAGCTTGGTGGGCTATAGTCCACAGGGCTGCAAGCAGTCTGACATGGCTGAAGTGATTTAGCATGCATGCAAAGGACAGAGAAACATTTTTAATGTTAAAAGTTTTCTCATGACATAAAATATGAATTTTATTTCCCATATGCTGCATGACTTTCTTTAAAAGTTGACAGAAGTATCGCACATTTGGAAAAATGTCCAACAAAACTTGAGCAGTGAACATTTAACTACATTCTAAAATGGGAAAAGAAAAAAAAGGTTTTTCTTCCAAGTTATTGCAAATTCATAATGTAGCTGCATCCAGTCTCCAGGCATGGTTAAATCTTTTGGTTAAAGGAAATATTTATTGGTCATTCTCTACAACACATTAAAAATCGTTCCCTACACCTTTAGCCGTTAATTAGCTCAAATATTTGGTTCAGAAACCACAGCCCTGTTTAGTGTGACCTCACTGGTATGGTATCTGGGCAATTATCTTTGAGATAATGAGCCTTTTCATCCATAACAGAACAACAGCCTCTCACTTGGATTGCAAAAGATCAGAGCCAATCTGCGGCACACCAGGGTGCCTGCCATCCCCTTTGTATCCTACCTTATTTTCAAACTAACCTTTCACATTCTGAATTAATTAAAGTGTTTTCAGATTAAAAATTAATGAATTCACTTTAGCATCATTTGGGGGGATAATAGGCACAAAATATCATGCAAACAATGTTATGGATCCTAATATCACACTCTAAAAGAGAAGGAAAACCACATTGCTTACAGCATTTTCTGACACGTGCCCTAGCCTCGCCAAGTCTTGATTTGGGTTACACAGAAAAGTAAAGTCTCAGGAAAGATTTGATAGAGTGTGCTAAATGCTCAGTTGGCATTTTGATGTAGTCTTATTTTGTTCCAAAATTAATTTAGAAGTTACCAATTTTTTATCAGGTTGTGATAATAAAACCCTTAACCTTTGCCATCAACCACTCCTCTTTAATCATTTCTGTAGGCAAGTGCAGAGAAAAAGAGAGTGAGCCAGGCAGTCAGGCAAGAAAAAGAAAATTTATTAGAGAGAAAAGAGAGGGTGACTGGCTCTTAAGGAGAACCAGCATTCTCCCTTTCTGATGGAGTCCTTCTTATATCCGAATGAAAAATGCTCTGAAGGGATGGTCACATAGCTGGAGGTCTGGAATCTGGTGGTCTTGCAACTTTGAGAAGATAAGCGCCAGTGAGATAAGAGGATGCCATTTGGGCAATTTGGTCAGTCTTACAGATCATTGTGATTTTATTCTCCATTTGCAAAGTTGACATAACAACCATCTTATAAGGGAGACCCATCTCACCTATTCTTCAACACTGAATGGGTTTTCCCTTCATAAATAACACTAAAAGAATATGAAGCCCTTTTCTCAAAGGGTCAAGCACTCCTTCTCAGAGATTTGTTGGAAACTCATTTCTTTAAAAGACTTCATGAAGAAGTTTGAGATGAGCATATTCTATGTAGGTATGTAGTTTTAAAAATATGTATTTAGATGCTTATTAAAAAACAGCAAGGAAAACTTTATTGCAAGTGAAAGTTGCTCAGTCATGTCTGACTCTTTGCGACCCCATGGACTATACAGTCCATGGAATTCTCTGGGCCAAAATACTGGAGTGGGTAGCCATTCTCTTCTCCAGGGGATCTTCCCAACCCAGGGATTGAACTCAGGTCTACCACATTGCAGGCAGATTCTTTACCAGCTGAGCCACCAGGGAAACCAAGAGGATCCTGCAATGGTAGTCCTGTAGTAAGAGGATGTTACCAGAAGGGATGGGCTCTTGTCTAACACCCAGAAAAGAACTGTCTGAGGAGACACACATACTAACAAAGCAAAAGATTTCACTGGGAGCCTAGGAGGAGAGTAGCAGGGCAAAGGAACACAGGAGAACTGCATGCCACGTGACTCGCAGTCTCAGGTGTTATGACAATGGGATTAGTTTTCCAGGTCACCTCTGGCCAATCATCTTGGCTGCGCCAAAGTTTGTTCAGGCTCAAGAACCTTCCTGACAAAGCACACATCTCTCAGTCAAGATGGCTTCCAGCTGTGAGGGTTTCTGAGAGAGTGGCAGGACATATTACGGCCTGTCTCCTCCCTTCTTTGGGCCCCTCCAAAATCCTCCCAGTTAAAGCGTCTGCCTCCAATGCAGGAGACCCGGGTTCGATCCCTGGGTCAGGAAGATCCCCTGGAGAAGGAAATGGCAATCCACTCCAGTATTCTTGCCTGGAGAATCCCACGGACAGAGAAGCCTAGTACATTACAGTCCACGGGGTCGCAAAGAGTCGGACACGACTGAGCGACTTCACCTTTAGTTTTTGGCAGCAGCATCGTGTCCCTTATCAGGACTTTCTGTTGTGAGACAACTCATATAAGTAATTATTCTTATGCCTGGGCAAGGCGGGTAGTTTTGGTCAATGATTCCCTAACAGAGAGAAATTGGGCTCAACTCTGAATAGAACAAGAGCAAGAGACGACTTACCACGGAACAGTGTAGGGCCAGTGGATGGAAAATTATCAAGAGGAAATATCTAGGCTAGAGAGATTCTCACTAGATTGACTCAGCTTTCTTATTGAAGGTAGAGCAGAGGGATGAAGCACCCAGGGTGGGGGGTAAGGGGTTTTATCAGATACAGAGGGTGAGGAATTTTTGATAATCTGATTTAACAGGATTCTTGGTGAACTTAAATCATCTAAGGGCAAAGCCCAAGTTCCTGGCCTTATCTGTTGAGGGCTCAGAGAATCATGGCCCAAGCTTAGTGAGAGAGTTTTTGTCAATATTAGAACATCTTCATATAACATTGAAATGCTACAACAATCAGTCCTCTTACTGTTTTATGTTTGACTTGACTTAATAAGAAGGAAGAATGCCAAAAAGAGGGATGCGAACCACTCTGCCACCATTCCCTGTGTCTTAGTCAAGTTGCTTTTGGTTGTAAAACACAGAAATCCATTCAAATTAGTTCAGTCACAAAGGAGGAATTTTTAATCATGACCCAAGCTTAGTGAGAGAGTTTTTGTCAATATTAGAACATCTTCATATAACATTGAAATGCTACAACAATCAGTCCTCTTACTGTTTTATGTTTGACTTGACTTAATAAGAAGGAAGAATGCCAAAAAGAGGCATGCGAACCACTCTGCCACCATTCCCTGTGTATTAGTCACGTTGCTTTTGGTTGTAAAACACAGAAATCCATTCAAATTAGTTCAGTCACAAAGGAGGAATTTTTTTAAGAAACATCACCTACTCAAGGGACATGAATTTGAGCAAACTCCAGGAGATAATGCAGGACAGAGGAGCCGGGTATGTTGCAGTCCATGGGATTGCCAATAGTCAGGCACAACTTAGCAACTGAACAACAACACAAATGTAACCAAGCCTCATGAAGAACTAGATCTAAGATCTGGGGGGAAAAAAAATCAGAATGTAAAACATCTCTCTCTCTCTCTACCCCTGCTTACATATACACACACACACACAAACACACACACACACACACATTGTTTTCTACAGGCTTGTTTTTGTCTCTAAGAGAAAATCTGATTTAACCACTTTGGCTTGCTATTCATTACTGCCCTGAGCTACTTTTGCAAAGGAAAATAACAGCACGGTATCAAGATGCTTGTTGTGGTCAATATCTATGAGCAGGAAGATAAAGACTGCTTCTCTGAAAAGGGAACATGCACCAAAACAAGCTGGTTCACTGCAAATGTACATTGTACTGGCCAGCACTGAACGCCTGTGAAACATGGCACTCAGCTCGCAGATCCAACACAAATTACGAAACTTCAGGTCTGCCAGAAGGCAAAACACTAACAAGGGACCGTATATATGGCCTCAACTAATATACGTTTATGCCATCTAAATTTCTTTCCTATATCCAAACTAGAAAAACATCTAGTATTCATTTTGCCATTGATAAGCTTTAAATTTCCTAAGGAAGGAAACAGGAAAGAGGAAAAGAAGAGAATTTTTCTCTCCATATCAAAAAGAGACCTATTGCTCTTAGTTCCATGCATGCAAGTAGGAATTAGGAGTTAAACTCAGCCAGAATAATGATAAAGCATCTTTAAAAAAATCACACCCAGAAATCTGGCTGATTAAGTCACATAAAATTCAAGTAACTCCTTTGCCCTTTTAAGAAAACTTGTTTCTGTCATCAGCTAATCTAATAAAAAGGTTTTTGCTCACATTAGAAGTTATTTATATGCTTATTTTATAATTCTAAAACATGTGGCAGTAAAGTACACGCATAAAATAAAATAACTAGAAAATGTTAATAGTTGATTAACCATTGAATCTAAAAAGAGCCATGAAAGATAGATTCCATTTTAATGCAGTCAATTTAGAGACTGAAGTTTCATTTCATTCTGTTTCATTTCTTCTTTTTTAACAATAAATTCCTGCTTTTGGCTATTACATTTAAAGACTGTTGAGTTGAACCTTGCACGGGTTATAAGTTGGCATTTTATGACTTTTCCTTGGAGGAGGTCAAAGGACAGGAATTCATGCTTCACTCACCCCCCAAGAAGCTAGGCAGTAAGGGAAAAACACACAAGGAAGTCTCAGGAAATTCAAGATCCCTGTCTGGAAGCCATGTGCAAGAGATACAGGGAACAAGACTATGTCTGTTTATATGTGATACTAAGTTTTCCTACAAATAACTTTAGCTTTTACAGAAAAAAAAATTGATTCCATGCAATATGAAGTCAGATTAATATGCATTCTGTGACATTTCCACAGTGGGAGACATTGCACACTTTTTCCCTTCCCGCCTTCTACAGTTCTTCTACAAACCTCCCAGAAAACCCTGGGCTTTGAAGTCCATGACACTTGTGAATCCCTCCAAAATGAAGACCGCATGGTCATGGATAAAAATCACAAGGTACAATATCACACTATGAAACCAATTCTTGTGGTTAACAAATAATTGATACTGTACTTACACTTCCTGGCTTCAGTACAGTGCTCGCCAGGAATTTTAAGTCATTATTTTCCAACTGCTAGATGCTGGGTTTGTGTGAGTGTGTGACTCTGCTGAATAAGCCATAAGTGCCACATTCCCACTCTTTCTCACACCAGTCCAGGAATCTCAGCAAGTCCCCAGGCCTGCTCCCTGGTGCCCAAATGTATGTCTTTCTCCCCACTGTCAGCACTCTGGTCCCAGCCCGTCACTTCCCCCAGAACTATTACAAAGGCTTCTGCCCTGGCTCCTCACCCTCCTGTGTCTCATTATCTGGATGCTGGAATGACAATCTATCCTCATTGACCTGGAAGAAAGCCCAGCCTCTCCAAAGCTGTGGACGTCATTTCCTGTTTCCTTATTTCCCTGAGAGTTTCTTTTTTAAAAAATAACCCTTTATTAAAATCAATGAATATATCTACTCCTTTTAATCTAGAAGAGCTTACAAGTACCCCACAGTAAAGAGAGGTCCTTCTTCAGCTAAAGACTACTGAAATTACCCTCCTAGTACAAGCATTCTCATTAATCCACTGGCATTTCACTCAGAGTCCACACAGATGGACTTTTTTGGCAGACTATGATGACATTTTTTTTCTTATTGCACTAGATATCTTTGCCAGAAAGGGGTCTCTGCATTTCATTGAGTGGGGTCTGAGAAAAATGCAATTCTGCTATAAGAAACATGGTAACTTTGGACAGTAGTGTATCATATGTTTAATAAAGGCTATCAAAATGTTGTCAGGGTCACATTCCCTCAGAAGGCTCCAGGGGAGAATCTTTTCTAATCTCTTCCAAGTTCTAGTGCCTCCAAGTATTTGTTCACTCATAGCAGCTTGACTCCAGTTTCTGCCTCTGGCTTCACATGGCTTTCTGTGTGTTTTTTCCTGTCTTCTCTCTTTTTATAAGAACATTTGTCATTGAATTTAGAGTCTGGACAGTTATCTGGAATGATCACATGAGCCTTAATTTAAGTATGGAATATCCCCTGGAGAAGGAAATGGCAGTCCACTCCAGTATTCTTGCCTGGATAATCCCATGGACAGAGAGGTCTCAGACTACAGTCTGTGGGGTCACAAAGAGCCCTCAGAAATGACTGAAGTGACAGCACACACATACACAAGCAATATATGGCTTTCCAGGTGGCTCAATGGATATAGAATCCATCTGCAATGCAGGAGACATGGGTTTGATCCTTGAGTCAGGAAGATACCCTGGAGAAGGAAATGGCAGTATTCTTGCCTGGAGAATCCCATAGACAGAGGAGCCTGGTGGGCTACAGTCCATGGGGTCTCAAAGAGTCAGACACAACTGAAGCGGCTGAGCATGCACATGCAACCTTAATATTTGTATTTGACATTGATAAATTAAAATATCTGAAGCTCTGAAAAACCTCTTAACTTGGGGAAGAATTTTTTTAATCTTTTTGGCATTCTTGGTGCAGTCAGTATTTAGGATTTCCTTTATCCACTGTGTTACTTATTACAAAGAAAGGTGATCATTTTTTGTTGTTGTTGTTGTTGTTGTTTGCTTTGTGGTCTTTTAACTAGTCAGATAAGTAGCTAATTTATATTAGTTGCCCCCCGCAGGCATTTCATTACCACATTGAAAAGGTGAGAAAATAAGACATTAATATGCATAGACACTTTGCTTAAGCAATTTAGAAGGGTATATACAACAGGAATTCTTTCCAGATCTCCACCATCTCAAAGCTAAAAAATTATATTGAAATTCAGCTATTTAACCTTCATAAATGAAGTAACCCGCATAGCTAACATTAAATGTTTGATTTAATTTACTGGTGCAGGTAACTCACTGAGAAGGCATTTAACCTTAAAGTTAATGATATCAGATCTATTCCACAGTGTATGTGCCTCCAATTGCTTTCTATAGCACTGCACAAACTAATATTACATTCTCATTTTAGTAGTATCTGTGGGCAGGGGAGAGACATTATCCTCAATTACAACCTGTATAGCACGTTTGTTAACTTCAGCTGCCTTCAGTTTCAAGAGCTGTAGGTGAGGAAAGCAGGGGCAGGACCAGATGACCTCAGAGAGTGGATTCAAGGAGAAACCTCTGCTTCAGTTGTGTCTACATCAAAGAAGCTTCCTTTTACCTTTCCATATTTATACAAATGCCACCTTTAGGATGTGCAGGGGTCTTTTTGCTGGTATATGGAGATGTGTTTCTAAAGGGGGGTGGGGAAGGCTACAGAAGTACTAGACATCTTTGGAGAATTTACCATCATCTCAGAGGGGGAAATCCTTTCTAATCATAATTTTTAAAGTCCTAAGATTTTTAAATGGATAAATTTAGCTACCTACGTAGTAAATAACTGCATGGCAAGATTCAACAAGCAAAGTGAAAACGTGAAAAACTAGAAGAAAATACAACCATGTCATAAGGATTTATCTTTCATTTAATATACAGAGCTTCCATAAATCAGCTTCAAAAGTCTAATAGCAATTAGAAAAATGGCAAAAATTATGAGCACATAGTTCACTTTCAAAAAGTAAATATCCTTCTTAAATAAATGAAACAATGCCCAAGTTCATTCATAGTGGAAGTACAATGATACCAAGATACCAGTATTTATTATCAGACTAAAAGGGACCCAGAGATTTAATAACAATGGCACCCCACTCCAGTACTCTTGCCTGGAAATCCCATGGATGGAGTAACCTGGAAGGCTGCAGTCCATGGGGTCGCTGAGGGTCAGACACGACTGAGCGACTTCACTTCCACTTTTCACTTTCCTGCACTGGAGAAGGAAATGGCAACCCACTCCAGTGTTCTTGCCTGGAGAGTCCCAGGGACGGGGGAGCCTGGTGGGCTGCCGGCAGTGGGGTCGCACAGAGCCGGACACAACTGAAGTGGCTTAGCAGCAGCAGGAGACATACAGCAACAGACACTGGCATACCATGCTGATGAGTGCAGTTTCAAAACTTATACGGGAGATAATCTCAATATATCGCAGATTTACATGCGCATACACCCAGAAATGCCGCTTCCAAGAATAGATCTTATAGATGTACTCATGCACTTAGAAAACAACATTCACTGTAAGTAGCATCTTTTCTAAGAACAAATTGAGCAAGTAACCTAAAAGTTCACATAAAGTAGATTTGTTAAATTAAGGTGTATACATAAGGGAATACTGTCATTTAGAATAAAGTTCTTCATATATTTAGATAAACTGACCATCAAGATACGCCACCAGGTTGAAAAAAAAAAAAACACAAAGTGTGGAGCAGTATGTGTAGTATGCAGATTTTTTGTAAAAATATAGGGAAAATATGAAATAATAAAGTTAAAGAATAAATAAATGACACAGAAGGAACTGATAATATTGGTTTGCTACACTGAGAATTGTATGCGAGGGAGAGAAAATGGGAGGGAAAAATCTTGATGAATATCCTTGGTATTGCATTTTGAAGCATATAATTACTATCTATACAGGAAACACTTTCTAAAAGTCAAAAGAAAGCTGCCATCACTATTTTACACAATAAGACATGTAGAGGATCTCTGAATTTCATCTGTTAAAAGTCTCTTTAACTCATCGCAATGGACAAAGATAATCGAAATTATTTTTTGAGGGGGAAAAAAAAAGTAGGAATGCTCTTTTGTTTGAGCTTCTCTTAGAAGTTGTCCTTTCTGAAGAATCCTACGTGCTTTTTCCACACTTTCCCACTCCATCTCTCATCTTCTCTCAGAATGAGACATCATTGGATAGCTTGTCTAGAAATACAGGTAAGGACTTCCAGCCTTTGCCCAAGGTCTGTGTGGAATTAGCTCAGGCCTGCTCAATATCAAGTTGTAAGCCTTACTGGGACATAATTACTGTATCTCTCTTCACATAGAGTGGCTTGGTCTAACATATGGTCTGACACTGGAATAGAACATTTTATTCTTGAAATGTTTATTTATTTTGACTGTGCTAGGTCAGCATGTGGGATCTTCCATCTTAGTTGCAGTAAATGGGATCTGGTTCCCTGACCAGGTATTAAATCTGGGCCCCCTGCATTGGGAGTACTGAGTCTTTAGCCAGTGGACCACCAGGGAATTCCTGGGATAGAATGTTTTAAATGGGGCCATGTGGAAAACTGGGGACATAAAATGAAAGAATCTTTTAACATCAGGTTAGAAATTTTAAGTGAAATTAAATATTCTTAGTTTCCTTTTTCCTTTATGGTTAATTTTTGGGTTTTGATTGTTTGTTTTAATATGGAAGCTCTTTAGTTATGACCAGAGGAAAATATTCAGTTCTAACTCAAAGAGCCATGGATTCGTCCCCAAGGTTAAGCCCAGGAGGAAGTTGGATGGCAGGAGGAGGCAGGAGCTGATAGCAAAGATAAATGTAAATGAGGCAAGTGTGTGATTATGTCTATGTTGAATGTGGCCCAGAGATGAAGGGTGTCTGGGATATGAGAAATAAAATGTAACCCTAATTCTTACTAAAAAAAATTATTGCTAAACTGCTTGCCTATTTTTGAAAACTAAAGTTATCTCCAGTCCAACAGGATGGCAAAATGTTTGTTATCATAATTGAAAATAGATAGTTTTTAAATACAACCTGCAATAGCAATGCATAGCAAGCTGGGAGTCTTTAGTGAAACAGTCAGCTACACAAGAGAGGAGATACCAATAAAAATTAAAACTCAGCCAGAGAGATAATTCTCCATATTCATTTTTGTGGTCAACAAGAATTTTCCCTCTGACACAAAATCTTTTCCCCCATAAACTGAACCTGGGTATATATTCCTTCTCTCTTCTTTATTTTGCCTCCTGGCTCAAGGTTTGACTTTGGCTTGTTGTCATTAGCATCACCTTCAACAAATCATCTTCATTTGTCCAATTACAGACAACATAAAAATGCCTGTCTGCCATGTTTCTTATTTCAACACCAGACTTGACATCACTCTCCTCTAAATCACAGAAGACACATGTCAGTTTCTAAGACTTCAAGTTAATTTTCGCTCGGCTCTCTTGTCTGATTTCACATTTCTCATGGGTAATGACCAGAGCAAAAATGATGGTTGAAGAGCTTCTCTCCTTCAGACCCCCCGCTACCCCATTACAGATTTATACCACATTTGTCTTCAGGGAATTTTAGCACAGCTCTCCCCTCCACTCAACAATAAAGGAGAAAAGACTAGTATGATAAACTGGTATAGAGATTCTCCTTTGAAATTAACTTTTATTGGTGTATAGTTGCTTTACAACGTTGAGTCAGTGTCTCTCGTGAAGTCATTCAGTCGTGTCCAACTCTTTGCGACCCCATGGACTGTAGCCTACCAGGCTCCTCTGTCCCTGGGATTCTCCAAGCAGGAATACTGGAGTGGGTTGCCATTTCCTTCTCCAGGAGATCTTCCCAACCCAGGGATCAAACCCGGGTCTCCCATATTGCAGGCGGACGCTTTACCATCTGAGCCACCAGGGAAGTCCTATGTACAGCAAAATGATTTGTGCATACATGTACATATATCTCTTTCCTTTTGGACAGCCCTCCATTCAGGTCACCAGTGCATTAAGCAGAGTTCCCTGTGCTATACAGTAGGTTCTCATTAGTGATCTATTTTATACATAGTATCAATCTTCTTATACTCTTGAGGGACCAAGTCCCTTCCTTTATGTCCATGTGTCCTCAGTCGCTTCAGTCATGTCCAACTCTGTGCAACCCTATGGACTATATCCTGCCAGATTCCTCTGTCCATGGGATTCTCCAGGCAAGAATACTGGAGTGGGTTGCTGTGCCCTCCTCCAGGGGATCCTCCCAATCGAGGGATCAAACCCATGTCTCATGTCTCCTGCATTGGCGGGTGGGTTCTTTACCACTGAGCAACTTGGGAAGCTCCCTTCCCTTATACCATGATGGAAACAGCTACCACCATCAATGAAGAAAATGGAGCAATTGATGTCTTAAGAAGGAATTCATGAACATTTCTGCTCATTTCATTCTGCTGCTCCTAAAACCAGCTTATGCACTTACAAAAGCCAGCTACCTCTGTGACTGCATCCAGGTTGCGACACACCTGCATTACCAAATTGGGAGAGTAAGCGATCACTCTCCTTTCAATTTGAAGAAAAACATTTTAGTAAAATGGAGACATGCTAAGTAACTTAAATTTCACTAAAGTGTTTTATCCTTATTTTCTGCCTAAAAGAATAGCAACATGGATAAGTACTCCCAGAAGAAAACAAACTAACAAAAAAGTTTGTGTATTTGTCTCAGTGTATATTATCTTCACTTTCACTTTTCACTTTCATGCATTGGAGAAGGAAATGGCAACCCACTCCAGTGTTCTTGCCTGGAGAATCCCAGGGACGGGGGAGCCTAGTGGGCTGCCGTCTATGGGGTCGCATAGTCGGACAGGACTGAAGCGATTTAGCAGTATATTATCTTGGCCTCTCTTTATATCACTGTCTTTTTTTTTTTTCAGACTTTCATTTCCCTTTTTATTTTTTTGGTCCCTTTAAGGTTTTAAAATGCTTGACTTGCAGTACACACCTGAAGATTTCCATGGGAACCAAGACTTACCTTGAAATGTAATGTTATACCCAGTGTTCTGAAACACCTCTGGGACTCCCATGTGTAGGGCTGCTCAAGCCGTTATTGTTGGGTTTTTTCAAAGGTGATTTCCTGGATACCTGAATATGTGAGTGTCTTGAAGATGAAACATTCTTCACTATCAATGTTTCCTGCCTGTGTATACTTTATCTTTGATCTTGTATGTTTCTATGTTACTTTCTTAAAGAAAAAAAAAGTCATTACAGTTTAGACTCCAGGAATTTACTTCCAATTCAATTTATGCTACTCTAAAATCTAAACTTCAGCTATTTTCTTAAATCTAGAAAATACTCATCAGAGATAATAAGGCATTAGTCCCCAACACTATCTCAACTATAAATGGCTTTGATAATTTATTAATTAACTGCCTCATTTTCACCATATCATTGATTTGAATAATTTCATTTTAATGCTGACTGCTATGTTGGGAAAACTAGCATGCATTGATTTAAGGGAAATATTTTTTTTAATGCTTTACTGAAGGTAGAAGGAAGTCCTTTTATTGAATAGATGCTATCTAATCCCACATTCGTGCTGCAGTGGTTAATACGAGCCTCCTGTCTTAAAGGAGCCTGTGCTGTTCAAAGCTGTAGTCAACAATCACGTGCATGTATTGAGCAGTAGATATGTGGCCAGTCAGAACTGGGATGTGCTAAAAATGTAAAACACACATTAGATTTTAAAGACAGGGTGCATTCACACCAAAAAAAAAAAGTAACAATTTGAGGTGACGGATATGTTTTAATTTATTATTCTGTGAGGAAATCTTTCATAAATTTTTATGTATATCAAATCATCACATTGGATGCTCAAAATATCTTACAATTTTATTTATCAATTATACTTCAATATAACCATAAACTAAAATTAACTGCATAAAAAAGAAGGCAAATATCAATAATTTTATATAAATTATACATGGAATGATAAAATTGTGGAGGTATTGGACCAAATAAAATACTTTATCAAAATTAATTTCACCTGTTTCTTTTTTATATAAATACAAAATTTTTATATTTGACATATATTATACAGATATATATATATATATCATGTGACAGCACTGATATAGACATTTTAATGGTATCAAACAAGGAAGGCATAGCACATGCTTTAAATATCCCAAGTCTCTGGCTAATGTATGTACTCAGTAAGAATTAATTAAATAAAATGACAAATGAGAGTGAAAACAATTATCTATCCAAGGAATCTTGTCCAAGGAAATCAAAATGCTCCATTAGCATTCAGAAATGAATAATTTGCATGTTTGAGACCTAAAGGAAGCAAGTGCCAAGGGAAATACATTTGGTAAGTAAAGAAATTGTAATTAAAACAGAGTAAGTATTGGTTAAAGTTGCAAAACCAAAGGCAAAGAAGGGAGATATATTTACAAGATGTAATGATCGTGAAAAAGAACTGATGTATATAGTTCATAAGCAAGGTAGCAATGTAACCGAAAAATCAACATAATTAATGTGAAATTTGAGCCACTTATTTCATGAGTAATTTATGCAAAGTCATGAGTTAAGTAGGTTAAATCAAAATTCAACTCTAGTAAAAGTTAATAGTTTCCAAAAAGTTATGTGAGAAAAAAATAAAAAAGATTTTTAAAGGAGCTATAATCGTGACTAGTGGCATCACTTCCCTGGTGGTTCATATGCTAAAGAATCTGCTTGCCATGCAGGAGACCTGGGTTCAGTCCCTGGGTTGTGAAGATGCCTTGGAGAAGGGAATGGCTATCCATTCACTATGTATTCTTGCCAGGAGAATTCCTTGGACAGAGGAGCCCAGTGGGCTACAGTCCATGGGATCACAAAGAGTTGGACACAATTGAAAGAATAACACTTTCACTTTATTTTGCACAAAGTTTGCTTTTATTTCAAATTCTAACTAGAAATAGATATCCATTAATTTTACCATATATTAGAATTAAGCTGAAAGTGAATACTTATCATAGAAGGAAATTCTAAATGTTGGAAAACAAAAGTGGCAATTTAGAAAACTTGAAAACTATTTAATAAGCAATAAATTGCTTAAGTTATTTTTGATTGTGACACTCAATATCTAGAAGGGAGCAACAGTATTATTAGCTGACATCAATAAGGTGTTTAATATACTCTGCTACTACTGCTAAATTGCTTCAGTTGTGTCTGACTCTGTGCGACCCCAGAGAAGGCAGCCCACCAGGCTCCCCCATCCCTGGGATTCTCCAGGCAAGAAGACTAGAGTGGGTTGCCATTTACTTCTCCAATATTAATATACTCTAGGCACTGCCTTTAGAAATTACATAAATTAACTCATTCAATTTTCACAAGAATTTCATTATTATCTCTACTTTACAGATAAGAAAAGTGAAATGAGATATTAACCTGTGTGTCCAAGGTCACACAGTTGAGTGGCATAGCTTGACTGCAAATACAGGAAGTCTGGTTTTAGTATCTTGCTGCTAATCACTCGGCTATACTTTTATGAGCACCTGTCATGAGACAGATTATTTAAATTTATCATGTAATCTTTATAGAATCCTACAAGAAGGGGAAATTGTTACCAGTTTAAAAAGCTAGGAGATCAGGGCTCCAAAAGGTTAAGTGACTTGTCCAAATGGGACCAGAAATCAAGTAAGTATCAGAATCAAGATTTGAACACAGATCTATCTGATTCCAAAGTCTCTTCTACCACCAGCCATATTCTTCTAAATAAATAGAGCCTAAAAATGACTGACTAAAACTCTTGTATCTATGCAGGTATTAATTACCCTGTTCAATTATGCTGGATGTAGATTATCTGTACCAAATATTCTGAAGCACTTTCTCTTCTGATAATAGAACAATATCCAATCTAGTAGAAACTGGTTATTTTCTCTTAAAACTTTGCTCTGAAACTTCACAGACCTGTTCTCTACTATTGACTATGTTTTAACTTGTAAATTTTATTTTATTTACCAAACTGAGTATAAAGCAGCATATAAAAGCTATGAACAGTACACGAATAGAGCATCAGGACCTTGGAGAGCTCCGCCAACTTTCTGCAGGCCTCCTCCACAAAGGAAAATCACTGGATTTTTGTCTGCAAGCTGCAGAAAGCTCTTCTCCCAAACAAAGGAAATTTTCTATCTTACTGGCAACCTGACTCACAAATGTATAAGTCTAAAAGGTCAGTGAACAGTTAAAACAGAGAGATACATGGTTCATCTCATTTTTTTTTTTCCTTTGAGAAATAAAATAAGGGGAAAGGGAAGAGAAGGCTAATGCTAATTGTACTGAAGAATTAGAATGCAGGAAAGTTAGAAATGAAAAGTTATGTTTCCCCTAGTAACTATAACTTGGCATATTCTATATAAGGGCATAAATATAACAGCAAATACAGTACATAAAATACTATCATGTGTGCAAGGAATGAATAACAATAGTTGGGAGGATCATAATTTTGACTTTCTTGACTTTTATGAGTTTAAATTCTCAGCCACAATGTTGCATTAATACATACAAGTTGGATTTTTTTTCAAGTCAACCTTAACTTAATTTTTGCCTCTCTGCAATTGACTTCCATTTTTTTCTTGGCACCATGCAGGCTAAAGTAGTAACATTTGAACACTGACCTTACAAATCTGATTCTGATTCAAGTCTTGACCTTTAAGGGAAAAATGGGAGGAGAGAGTGTTTTATCTTAGGTCTCATTAAACAAGGGAAAGAAAGTGAAGGCAAAGCTTTCAGCTGTGCATGATTGTTAAACAGTGGGGGAATGCAGAAACTGCTAAATAAAACAAGTCACGCATTGGGCCAGAAAAAAAGCTGAAGCAATCGTTTAAGCCTGCACACTGCTGTTTTTTATTTAATGCTGAGGGATGTTTACAATGCTGTGATTGCTGGAGAAAGGTTAATCCAGATGAGTAAAAGAGTAGCAGTAAATGAGACTGTTTCACACCAGCTCTTTGCAGTGAATATTTTAGTAACCATTGTGAATCCATGTTAGCAGCAACCATTGAATGAGGGGGGGAAAAAGCAAATACTACCCTAAAGAATGAATTTTGATTTAAAATAGAGGGAAAGGCATTTTCATTGCCCTCTGCCATAGTGATGATGGGCTGGGAAACAGTTTTCATCAGAGGAAAGTGCTCCTTTTGCACTCCTGTATTCTCAACTCACCATCTTATTTGTGAACTTGAGAAGTAGGGAGGAGTAAAAACCTCTACTCATTCTCCTTCCAACTTTCATTTAGTTTCTTTTTTCCCATGAGCTTCACACTGTAGTAGCAATTCTCTCCTTGGAGAGTAATGCCTTGCCTCTGACTCAAGTTATGTCAAAAACTATTCAATATTCTAAGTAGTTCCACTAGGGCACATGTTCTTATTTCCTTCCCTGAAAAGTATCAGTATTGATCTCTCCAAAACCTTGAGGCCAAATGAAAATAGCAGGAGAGGCTTTCTATAGGGGAAATGCAGATTTGTACTGTCCCCTCCATTTTTTTTCTTTCTTTCCAGAGTATCCATGCAGACAGAGCAATATTGGAAATTCAACATTAATTTCTTTCTTTCTTCTTCCCCAAGCCTGTGTTAATAACAACCATTTATGTTCCTGCCTTTAAAACTTCAGGACCAAAGATCAGAGTCATTGTTTCAGCTTTTTCCTTTGAAAGAACCACTGCCCAACCCATATATAAAATGCAGATTTCTTCCTCTATAATAATAATTGTTGTTGTATTATTGGTGAAGTATTGCTGAAATATCAGCAATTCAAATTTGAGTCCAATCTTTTGTGCCCACTTCATGATCTTAAACTCTATGCAGAAAAAAAATTATTCAGACAATTGTTAAAGATGGCAAGGAGGGTTACTACAGTGGGTTTTGTAGTAGAGGAAAGAGATTAAGTTCAGTTTAGGAGGTTTATAACTGAGGAGCAGAGTGGGAATCAATGATGAAAATTTACAGAGGAAACCTCAAGTCTAGGGGGTTAAGGCTGAACCAACTTGATAGGAATTTTGCAGAAGGCAGGTAAAGATGACAGAATACCAGGAGGGGCTGGGGAATTTGATCAGATCATCGGGGATTTTTTATAAAATGACCCAGCAGGATTCTTTCTAAAACCTAACCAAATAAGCCAAGGAGAGTAAGTCAAAAAGAGGGCTCAGAAGAGCCCAAATCATGTTTGGTCAAAAGAGAGAGTCTTCATCAACTCACTTTTTAAAATGACTGCATATTTTAGAAAAGAAAAGGAAACTATAACTAGGCATGTTCAATATAAAATACTACACTCTGATGGTAATATGCATTGCAAGCAATACTATGATCTCTATGTCCATGATTATATTTAAAACACATTTTATTACTAAAAGCAATTCAATATTTTGTGCATAAAACAATGCCAAAATGCCATGGAAAGAAACAAAGTCCCTAAGCAAATTGGATATGTATTTTTAAGTTATTTTCACATACTTAAATACTACTAATAACTTTACTATTGGGTGTTAATAATTGTCAGGTCCCCTACTGAACACTAACTATAAGCATTAAGTATGACCAATCTCTTTTTTTTTTTTTTTTTTTTGGATATGCACTATTACTGAGGTCCCCAGGAGGCACTGCTGGTAAAGAATCTGCCTGCCAGTGCTGGAGACAGAAAAGACTCGCATTGAGCCCCTAGGTCAGGAAAATCTCCTGGAGGAGGGCATAGCAACCTACTCCAGTATACTTGCCTGGAGAATCCCAAGGACAGAGGAGGCTGGCTGGCTGCAGTCCATTGGATCACACACAGTCAGACATGACTGAAGCGACTTAGCACACGTGCATGCACTGTCATTATACTCAGAGAAAACTGAAGCTAAGAGTATCACAGAAATATGCTAGATATTGAGCCAGGCTTGCCTGTGAGTGTCCAGGAGTCTCTGGCAGAGGTGTAGGTGGACAGTGGCCTACTGCAGAGTCAGGGGCTCTGACTACAACAGTCGTGGGACACAAACTGTGCTGGCATAAGTGCTTTTGAAGGAGGTCACTATTACTGTCATTACCCTCAGTTTGGCCAAACTATGGGGAGGGAAACAGCCCCACCAATCAGCAGAAAATTGGATTGGACATTTACTGTGCATGGCCCTGCCCACCAGAGCAGAGTAAGACCCAGTTTTAGCCACAGCCAGTTTCCCCCATTGGGAAGCTTCCATAAGTCTCTTATCCTCATCCATCAGAGGGAAGGCAGAATGAAAACCACAATCACAGAAAACTAACCAAACTAATCACATGTATCCCAACCTTGCCTAAATCAATCAAACTATGAGCCATGCCATGTAAGGCCATCTGACATGGAAAGGTCATGATGGAAAGTTTGGACAAACCGTGATGCACTGAAGAAGGGAATGGCAAACCACTTCAGTATTCTTGCCTTGAGAAACCAATGAACAGTATGAAAAGGCAAAAGAATATGACACTGAAAGATGAACTTCCCAAGTTGGTAGGTACCCAATATGCTAGTGGAGAAGAGCGGAGAAATGGCTCCAGGAGGAAAGAAGAGGCTGAGCCAAAGCAGAAACTACACCAAGTTGTGGATGCATCTTGTGGTGAAAGTAAAATCTGATGCTGTAAAGAGAAATAGTGCATAGGAGCCTGGAATGTTAGGTCCATGAATCTAGGTAAATTGAAAGTGGTCAAATAGGAGATAGCAAGAGTGAACATTTACATTTTAGGAATCAGCGAACTAAAATGGACTAGAATGGGTGAATTTAGTTCCGATGACAGTTATATCTACTACTGTGGGCAAGAATACCTTAGAAGAAATGGAGTAATCCTCATAGTCAACAAAAGAGTCTGAAATGCAGTACTTGGCTGCAATCTCAAAAATGACAGAATGGTCTCTGTTCATTTCCAAGGCAAACCATTCCATATCACTGTAATCCAAGTCTATGCCCCAATCACTAATGCCAAAGAAGCTAAGTTGAACAGTTCTATGAAGACCTACAAAACCTTCTAGAACTAACACCAAAAATAAAAGATGTCCTTTTCCTCATAGGGGACTGGAATGCAAAAGTAGGAAATCAAGAGATACCTCGAGTAATAAGAAAGTTTGGCCTGGAGTACAAAATGAAGCAGGGCAAAGGCTAACAGAGTTTTGACAAGAGAACATACTGGTCATAGCAAACACACTCTTCCAACAACACAAGAGAACACTCCACGCTCTACACATGGATATCACCAGATAGTCAATATTGAACTCAGATTGATTATATTCTTTGCAATCAAAGATGGAGAAGCTCTATAAAGTCAGCAAGAACAAGACCAGGAGCTGACTGTGGCTCAGCTCATGAACTCCTTATTGCCAAATTCAGACTTTAATTGAAGAAAGTAGGGAAAACCATTACACCTTTCAGTTATGACCTATATCAAATCTCTTACAATTATTCAGTAAAAGTGACAAATAAGTTCGAGGGTGTAGATCTGATAGACAGAGTCCCTGAAGAACTATGGACAGAGATTCATGATATTAAACAGGAGGTGGTGATCAAAATCATGCCCAAGAAAAAGAATTGCAAAAAGGCAAAATGGTTGTCTGAGGAGGCCTTACAAATAGCTGAGAAAAGAAAAGAAGCAAAAGGCAAAGAAGAAAAGGAAAGATATATCCAACTGAATGCAGAGTTCCAAAGAAAAGCAAGGAGAGATAAGAAAATCTTCTTAAGTGAACAATGCAAAGAAATCAGTCAGTTCAGTTCAGTAAGCGTCTTTTAATTTCATGGCTGCAGTCACCATCTGCAGTGATTTGGGAGCCCCCAAAAATAAAGTCTGACACTGTTTCTACTGTTTCCCCATCTATATCCCATGAAGTGATGGGACCAGATGCCATGATCTTTGTTTTCTGAATGTTGAGCTTTAAGCCAACTTTTTCACTCTCCTCTTTCACTTTCATCAAGAGGCTTTTTAGCTCCTCTTCATTTTCTGCCATAAGGGTGGTGTCATCTGCATATCTGAGGTTGTTGATATTTCCCCCGGCAATCTTGATTCCAGCTTGTGCTTCTTCCAGCCCAGCATTTCTCGTGATGTACTCTGCGTAGAAGTTAAATAAGCAGGGTGACAATATACAGCCTTGACATACTCCTTTCCTATTTGGAACCAGTCTGTTGTTCCATGTCCAGTTCTAACTGTTGCTTCCTGACATGCAAAGAAATAGAGGAAAGGAATAGAATGGGAAAGACTAGAGATCCCCTCAAGAAAATTAAAGGTGCAAAGGGAACATTTCATACAAAGATGGGCACAATAAGGAACAGAAATGATATGGACCTAGCAGAAACAGAAGGTATTAAGAGGTGGCAAGAATATATGGAAGAACTACACAAAAAAATATCTTAATGACTCAGGTAACCATGATAGTGTGATCACTCACCTAGAGCCAGACGTCTTAGAGGGCAAAGTCAAGTGGGCCTTAGGAAGCATCTATGAATAAATCTAGTGGAGATGATGGAATTCCAGCTGAGCTATTTCAAATCCTAAAAGATGATGCAGCTAAAGTGCTGCACACAGTATGTCAGTAAATATGGGAAACTCAGCAGTGGCCACAAGACTGGAAAAGGTCAGTTTTCATTTAAATCCCAAAGAAAGCCAATGCTAAAGAATATTCAAACTACCACACAATTGCACTCATCTCACACACTAGCAAAGTAATGCTCAAAATTCTCCAAGCCAGGCTTCAACAGTATGTAAACCAAGAATTTCCAGTTGTTCAAGCTGGATTTAGAAAAGTCAATGGGATCAGAGATCAAATTTCAAACATTCATTGAATCATAGAAAAAGGAAAAACATCTATTCTGCTTCATTGACTATGCTAAAGCCTTTTACTGTGGGGATCACAACAAGCTGTGGAAAATTCTTAAAGAGATGGTGATAGGTTACAGTGAATGGTGTCAGATTCTTGATCTTCAAAGCAAATTTAGCTTCAGGACCAGGGACCAGGCCTGATCACTCAAGAGCTTTTGTGTAGCAGAGTTTTATTAAAATATAAAAAGGAATAGAGAATGCTTCCAACATAGACATCAGAATGGGGATGGAGAGTGCCCCAATCCCTAGTCTTAGCAAGGCAATTATATACTTTTTAATTGGTTATTACAATAAATCAAAAGAATGTCCAAGGTTGGAAAGATCTTACTAGACCCACTCCCATAATATACATTTTAAGATACCAGGATTTATCCGAAGGTTTTCAGGAAAGAGAAATATGTCCTCAAGCAGATTTACATTATTGTTATATAATCCTTACTAAGGAATGTAGGGAAAAAAGCTTGTTGTTTCCTTCTTCAGAATTACAGACCCCTATCTCCTCTTGGAGGGCCTCAGACCCCCATCTCCTCCCTGGGGACCCAGGACTTCCTATCAACCTGCCTAGGAATTGACCCTCTCAATGGAAATACCAGATACCCTAACTGCTTCCTGAGAAAACCGTATGCAGGTCAAGAAGCAACAGTTAGAAGTGGACATGGAACAGGGCTGATTCCAAATTGGGAAAGGAGTACGTCAAGGCTATATATTGTCATCCTGTTTATTTAACTTCTATGCAGAGTACATTATGGGAAAAGCTGGGCTGAATGAAGAGCAAGATGGAATCAAGATTGCAGGGAGAAATATCAATAACCTCAGATATGCAGATGACACCACCCTTATGGCAGAAAGTGAAGAGGAGCTAAAAAGCCTCTTGATGAAAGTGAGAGAGGAGAGTGAAAACGCTGGCTTAAAACTCTGCCTTCAGAAATGAAGATCTTGGCATCCAGTTCCATCACTTCATGGCAAATAGATGGAGAAACAATGGAAACAATGAAAGACTTTATTTTCTTGGGTTTCAAAATCACTGCAGATGGTGACCGCAGCCATGAAATTAAAAGATGGTTGCTCCTTAGAAGAAAAACTATGACATACCTGCTGCTGCTAAGTTGCTTCAGTCATCTCCGATTCTGTGTGATCCCATAGACAACAGCCCACCAGGCTCTGCCGTCCCTGGGATTCTCCAGGCAAGAACACTGGAGTGGGTTGCCATTTCCTTCTCCAGTGCATGAAAGTGAAAAGTGAAAGTGAAGTAGCTCAGTCTTGTCCTACCCTCAGTGACCCCATGGATTATGTATTAAAAAGCTGAGATATTACTTTGCTGACCTAGGTCGTCTAGCCAAAGCTATGGTTTTTCCAGTAGTCAGCTATGGATGTGATAGTTGGACCTTGAAGAAAGCTGAATGCCAAAGAATTGAAGCTTTTGAGTTATGGTGTTGGAGAAGACTCTTGAGAGTCTCCTGGACTGCAAGGAACTCAAACCGGTCAATCCTAAATGAAATCAATCCTGAATATTCATTAGAAGAACTGATGCTGAAGCTGAAGCTCCAATACTTTGGCCACCTGATGCAGGGAGCTGACTTGTTAGAAAAGACCCTGATGCTGAGAAAGATTGAAGGCAGGAGCCAAAGGTGATGGCAGAGGATGAGACAGTTGGATAGTATCACTGACTCAATAGACATTAGTTTGAGTGATGGTGATCGTGAAGCTCTGGGTGATAGTGAAGACCAAGGAAGCCTGGTGTGTTGCAGTCCATGGGTTCACAAAGAGCTGGACACAACTGAGGAACTGAACAACAACACAATCAAAGGTTTGAGCATAGTCAATGAAGCAGAGTAGATGTTTTTCTGGAATTCCCTTGCTTTCTCTATGATCCAACAAATGTTGGCAATTTGATCCCTGGTTCCTCTGCCTTTTCTAAACCCAGGTTTTACATCTGCAAGTTCTCAAATCACATACTGCTGAAGCTTAGCATGAAGGATTTTGAACATAACTTTATTAGCATATGAAAAGAGCACACTTGTATGGTAGTTTGAACATTCCTTAGCATTGCCATTCGTTGGGATTGGAATAAAAACTGACCTTTTCCAGTCCTGTGGCCACTGCTGAAGGTACGTTAGTTGGCATAAGCAAATTACTACATTTAGTTTTAATAGAATAAGAGTGACCATAATTATTTGCTGCTTTTCTCACATAGAAGTGATTTGTTTCTCAGAAAATCTGGCTTTTGTCAATGAAAGTTTTAGCCTTGAAGAATGTTGTCTTTCCTACTTTCCTATATGGGATTCAAAGGCATATTTTGGGACTTAAAACTAAAAATTTTACTTTCCTTGGCTCAATCATCTTTCCTCCATGAAAGAATAAAGAGATAAGAAAGCCCAAAGGAAAGTGATCTCAGTATCTCAAAACTTTAACCAATTCCATAGTCGCAATTGTTCCTTAAAAAAAAAAACTGCGACAAATCTAGACAGTGCATTAAAAAGTAGAGACATCATTTTGCCAGCAAGGGTCTGTATAATCAAAGCTATAGTTTTTTCCAGTAGTCATGTACAGATGTGACGGTTGGACCATAAAGAAGGCTGAGCACCAAAGAATTGATGCTTTCAAACTGTGGTGCTGGAGAAGCCTCTTGAGAATCCCTTGGACAGCAAGGAGATCAGTCAATCCTAATCTACCCTGAATATTCATTGGAAGGACTGATGCTGAAGCTGAAGCTCCAATACTTTGACTACCTAATGTGAAGAGCCAACTCATTGGAAAAGAATATGATGCTGGGAAAATCTGCTAGCAGGAGGAGAAGGGGACAACCGAGGATGAGGTGGTTGGATGGCATCATTAAAACAATGGATGTGAGTTTGAGCAAGCTCCAGGAGACGGTGAAGGGCAGGGAAGCCTGATGTGCTGCAGTTCACTGGGTCACAAAGAGTTGGACATGACTTAGCGACTGAACAACAACAGCAACAGTTATGAAAGACACAAATTAAAGCCTGATATCAATACTAAAAGAAAACGCAAAACAAGAACTACAAAACTTAGGAATGATTTTTTTCTTTGCAATTCTGATGACACATTATTACTTCCTGAACAGCAGAGAAATGTGGCCTGGGAAAATGTTACTATCTCAGTCAAGTCTTTCTTCTATTTTTGAAGAGGGTGGCTTCTATTACTCATATTCATATTGGTTTGAAAAAGCATTTATATTTGTTGCTTTCCTTCTATTTTCTGTAAGATACTGATCTTTTCAGGAATATTGCCAATATCTATGTTTTTCAGGAATGCAAACTCTGAACTGTTAGGTATTAAACTGATCACATATCTGTCTCAATCACTAGATCATGTTTCTCTAAGGCAGTATCTTTTTTTTTTATATCCTATTCTCTTTAAATCCACACTCTATTAGAATGCCTGCTGCAAAAATTGCTTAGAAATGCTTTATGAAAAAATGTCAAGCTTTTGAATGGTTTTACTTTGGTAAAATAATATGGGAACTTTTTCATGTGTTTTGTGTGTGTGTGCATGCAGGTGTACGTGTGTAAAATGCACATGTGTGAATCAGTTTAAGAGAATTGAACCTGCTGCTTTCAGTTTGACAGTTCTCACTAGAAAGAAGTTAGTTTTATACTCATATTTTTCTGGTGTATAAAAATGAAAGTAAAATTCTTTCCAAATTACTCAGAGCTGAGTTTGAGCAGGGTTGCCTTTATGAGGAGTCAAAAGAAAGCCATCTTACGAATATCCTGTTTAAAAATTTCAACATCTATCTTAGTACTACTTATGGTTTTTAACTCCTTCTAATGGTGTACTTAAAATCTCATTTTGACTCAATATTTTCAGCAGATTATTTGGTTCACAGTCACAGCTTTTTTATTCTTTAAAAAAAATTTCAAATGAACATGCATGTGGTTACATCTAACACTTAGGGAAAACCATTTATCTACACAGATATCTCTCTACAGGCATCCCTGAACACCTCAAGTTATATTCATGACGGTTGTTCAAAGTGGCATGTGGCTGCACTTCTTTGAAGTATAGAATTACGTGCAGCTACCTTCATGCAGTGCAATCCAAAATAATTACTGTCAACGTCCAACTTCTACCTTTTAAGGCCCGGAAGGTAGCAGAAAATTCATGGAGAAAGTAAATTGTGTAACCTTGTTCAAAGCCTCTCTTACTCTCTTCTTTCTTAAGAACTCATGTAAAACTTCACTAAACAACTAGTGAAGTTGTTTTTTAAAAAAGCTACAGCATTTTTATCTCAAAATTGCTTCTATAAAATATTTTGAGATTGAAATGTGTTTGAAGACAACATCTATAATTTTCTCAGTAATTCAGAATTATTTGACATTATTTTCTGCCTCTCATACACATATTTGAGATATGTTTGTGTATAATATTTGACTAAAAAAAGACTGAACCTTCAAAATACATGACCCAACTCTACTCATATATTTGCCTTCACTGTATGAATATGTAAAGTAGATGATTTGGTGCTGAGGATATCTACATTAATTGCTCATTTGCAGTTATTTGGCATATGAGAAAAAGCTATGATGATAACATCTGCTAATAGTATTTGAAACTTATCATGTCTTTTTACAGTGGAAAAGGAAAAAAGTTTTGAAGAAAATTCAAGTTAATCTTGATACTATGATGGCATTACATATCTTTAAAGGACACAAATATAGAAAAACCTTAACTCTGACTGAAAATTTGCCAATTATTTCTAAATAGCAATCTTGAAAACACATTATTTAAATTAAATTTATTTTGAATAGGGAAAACCTGATATTACTTCTCTAAAAGAAAGTTTTAAGGATTATTAATGAAATATTAAACACATTATTAGATAATTAGCTTTGATTTTATCAGTATAGATTTATGATTACAACTAAATCTAGTCTGAAGTTTACTTTTTTATTATGAGGGAAGCAAGATGAGGAGGGAAATAAACTGTTTACCATAAGTAAAACTGCAAAGGAAATCTTTATCTTTTGGGGGGAAAATGTGAACTCCTTTAACTACTTTAGAAATGCTGACTTATGAACAACATAATTATATGTAAACGTGGATAGACTGCACTTTGAAAAGCTGATTGAAATTATTTTTTCATCTTTAATATTATTCATAGGAGACTACATTTGCTTAATTTTGAATGTATTGGGAATACAGAGAAAAGTATTTTGGAAAAATAATTGTAATCCTATTGAGAAACTTTGTTACAATGAAGATATATTACCTTTTGAGTTTGTTTGTGTGTGACTGGGTGTGTGTGTGCTTACATTTATAGTATATATATATATACAGAGATAAATATATTTTGCATATTACAAAATTGAATTCATATTGTAACTGAAAGTGGTGTCTGGTTACTCGCTGCTCAAAAGCCAATAAAGGGGCCAGATTGGTGGAAAGGAAAGCCTGTATATGTTGGATGCTGGCAACAGAGGAAGAGAGTGAACTCATGTCCAAAGGCTGACTCCTCCTCCCTCTGGCCAATCATTGGACAAGAGCTTTTATAGACAGAGGCAAGGGATTACCTGCAGAAATAGAACAGTGAACTCTGACAGTCATCTGGAATTGGTCATGTGGTGGTCTGACCAGCACCATCTTGACTGTTTTAAGTACAATTAATCCTCAGTTCCAGGGTTGGTTTGTTCCCATTTGCTTGAGGCCAATTCTCAGAATTGTGGCAGCTTATGTCAAGGTAACAGTCTGGGCATCATGCTTCAGCATCTACAAGATAGTTCATAGGATGTGGCTCAAAATACTATCCATAGCCCTGGAGAAGGAACTAAAGGTACTTGACTTTGCTTAATGACAAAACTATTATTATTAGGTTTTGTTTGACTGTTTTTCTTTGTTTCTGCATTTTCTTACTTCTCTGATTAAAGTTATTCTTTGGTTAAAGTTTTCCACAACCAAAAGACAGATTGAGGACATCATGGGCAAGGATCATAGGGTTGTGCTCCATTTTGACACTACTTAATGTAGTTTTTAATGTAAACATTAAATGAGTGATTTTAAAAATTATTTTTATTGGTTGCATAATATTCCATGGTATAAATAGTTTATAATATCTATTTTGCAATGTTTAATATTTAACATATGACATACATTTGCTGTTTTAAAATTATGCTGATATGAATGACTTCATAAATAAATCTTCATCTGCATCTCAGATTATTTTATAAGGAGAGAGTCCTAGAAATGGGTGTACTGCTTAGAGTGTCAATATTTTAAAGCTAATACTATATTATAAACTTCCAGATGCATAAGCTGGATTTAGAAAAGGTAGAGGAACTAGGAATCAAATTTCCAACATCCACTGGATTATAGAAAAAGTAAGAGAATTCCAGAAAAACATCTATTTCTGCTTCATAGACTATGCTAAAGCCTTTGACTGCATGGATCACAACAAACTGTGGAAAATTCTTAAAGAGATGGAATATCAGACCACTTTACCTTACTCCTGAGAAATCTGTATGTAGGTCAAAGAGCAACAGTTAGAAGTGAACATGGAAAAATGGACTGGTTCAAAACTGGGGAAAGAGTGTGTCAAGGATGTATATTGTCATCCTGCTTATTTAACTTCTATGCTGAGTACATCATGCAAATCCCAGGTTGGATGAAGCTCAAGCTGGAATCAATATTGCCAGGAGAAATATCAATAACTTCAGTTATGCAGATGATACCATCCTAATGGCAGGAAACAAAGAGGAACTAAAGAGTCTCTTGATAAAGGTAAAAGAGGAGAGTGAAAAAGCTGGCTTAAAACTTAACATTAAAAACTCTAAGATCATGACATCTGCTCCCATCACTTCATGGCAAATAGATGGGGAGTAAATGGAAATAGTGACAGACTTTATTTTCTTGGGCTCCAAAATGACTGTGGATGATGACTGCAGCCAAAGCAAACTGGGTTTTCACCAGCATCCAGACTTAAATAGCTCTGGGAAGTCCTGTGTCACAACTGGGAAAATGTTCCAGGCAGCGAGTCTACTCCATGAGTGAGACTTCAAAGATTGCAGTTCAGGGTTCCCACTTATAATCCCAGGATGTAAACAGACATCATCAGCAATCTGTGACCAAATTGCAGCTCTGGTTTCATGTTAATGGTGCTTGTTTTGTTGTATAAAACTTGGAATGTAGTTAGCCCTGGGGCTTGGCTGGCCAGGCCCCTTCCAGCGACTCAATAATGTCAAGATTTCTCCCCCATCTTATCTATGGTGCTGCAAGTCTTGCACTCACATTCACTCCCAATCAGGGCAGTGTCCAGATAGGTTAGAAGCAAGGTCAGAGCTCTGCTTTGTCTCTGAAGCCTAAAAAAGACTATTTAATTTCCCTAACACCAGGAAATTAAAAGATACTTGCTACTTGAAAGGGAAGCTGTAACAAACCTGTGTGCTGAGTTGCTCAGTGGTGTCCAACTCTTTGCAACCCCATGGACTGTAGCCAGCTCAGCACTCTGTCCATGGGGATTCTCCAGGCAAGAATATTAGAGTAGGTTTCCAAGCCCTCCTTCAGGGTATCTTCTGAGCCACCAGGGAAGCCATAACAAACCTAGATAGCATATTTAAAAGCAGAAACATTACTTTGCCACAAAGATCTGTATAGTCAGAGGTGTGGTTTATCCAGTAGTCATGTACAGATATGAAAGTTGGATCATAAAGAAGGCTGAACGCCAAAGAATTGATGCTTTTGAGCTACGGTGTTGGAGAAGACTCTTGATAGCCCTTTGGATGGGCTTCCCTCTTAGCTCAGTCGGTAAAGAATCTGCCTGCAATGCAAGAGACCTGGGTTCAATTCCTGGCTCGGGAAGATCTCCTGCAGAAGGAAATGACAGCACACTCCAGTATGCTTGCCTGGAAAATCTCATGGACAGAAGAGCCTGGAAAGCTACCGTCCATGGGGTCACAAGAGTCAGACACGACTTAACGACTAAACCATCACCACCACCACCACCAGTCCCTTGGATAGCAAGCAGATTGAACCAGTCAATCCTAAAGGAAATCAACCTTGAATGTTCATTGGAAGGATTGATGCTGAAGTTGAATCTCCAATACTTTGACCACCTGATGTAAACAGCCAATTCATTGGAAAAGACCCTGATACTGGGAAAGATTGAAGGGGAAAGGAGAAGGGTGTGGCAGAGGATGAAATGGTTAGACAGCATCACCAACTCAATGGAGGTGAATTTAAGTAAACTCAGGGAGATAGTGAAGGACCGGGCAGCCTGGCATGCTGCAGTCCATGGGGTTGCAAAGAGTCAGACACAACTTAGTGACTAAACAACAATAATAAGCCAACACTTTTGTTACTGAGCACATGTGTCATATGACAGAAGATAAGTAAACTGGAAGCCAAAAGAGTGAAACTCTAAGATCAAATCTGTCACCAATGAGTGGTCTGAGTCAAAGCATTTATTTATCCTGAGTCCACTTTCCTCATGTATAAGATGGAACAATGAGCAAGGGATATCAAAGGGCAATTCCAGTTCTAAACCCTAATATGTAAAGGACAGTTGCTTTACTAAATCCTATGGAATATGTAAACATGTATAATCAGACATTGGGCGAACTTCATCAAAATCCTTCAAAGACGCTTGTAGTGTTTAGTCACTCGGTCATGTCCAACTCTTTGCAACCCCATAACTCCTCTGTCCATGGGGGTTCTCCAGGCAGGAATACTGGAGTGGGTATCCTATCCCTTCTCCAAGGGATCCTTCTGACCCAGGAAACTTATAAGATAAGGACAAACATAGAAACAATTAAAAACATAAAGCATGCTTTGATCTTGGTTTCTAAACACTTTTCCCACACCAAAGAGAGCACAATTTCTTGGGTGGAGGGAAAGGCTGATTCTAGGGATTTGGCAAGGAAGATCAAGATGAATCTGGATTGTTATGGTAAGCTGCTAAGGAAATTTGAAAAAAAAAAAAAAACTTATGGAGAAACATCAAAAGGACATAGTAGTCAGTTAGAAATTGTTCCCACTAGACAAGGAGTGAGACAAGGAGTGAAGTCACTCAGTCGTGTCCAACTCTTTGCGATCCCATGGACTGTCTACCAGGCTTCTCTGTCCAAGCAAGAGTACTGGAGTAGGTTGCCATTTCCTTCTCCAGGGGATCTTCCTGACCCAGGGATCGAACCCAGGTCTCCTATATTGCAGGCAGACGCTTTACCCTCTGAGCCACCCCCACTAGACAAATCTGGTGAAATTTGCACATCAAAATGAACATTTATGGATTACAAGAATCTTTGAATTCATACTAAAAATAAAGAAATAAAACTCTTCCTTACAGTCGAATGTCAAATATTAACAGTAAGTATAGAATGAATGATAGAATAAGAAAATCTCTGTAGTGGAGAAAACTGCTAATTTTGATTAATTAATCAAAGTTATTATAACTAATTATTTAACAAATTGGCATCATGTGTCTCCTGTAAATGATGCTCAAAGAAGTACACAACTCATTTAAGTAATGTTTCTGCCCAAAAACCATACCCAAATTTTATCCTGAAGAAATAACAGGCAAACTCACATTAAGAAACATTCCACATTCTGACCAGTGCAAAGTGGTACCTCATTGTAGTTTTGATTTGCATTTCTCTAATAATTAGTGTTGTTGAACATTGTCTCATGTGCCTACTGGCCATCTGGGGCTCCTACAATAAGAATTAATTAAATCCAGGAATGCCACCGTGTTCTCAGAGTGAAGATCACAGAAAAATCTCCTATGCTTCTGACAGGGAGCAGGAAAAGTAGCCAACATGGAATGAACTCAGAGCATTCTCTTCTGCTTAACAATAGCCCTCCCCAAGGAAAATTATTTTGCAAGAGCCAAATCCACTTGGGTTTTTACCAGAGCCTAACTAACTTGAAGGAAAAAAAAAATATTCATCTCCAGCCCCCTATAGCCTTTCTATCTTACTTAAGGGGGAAAAATTCTGAGAAGCACTTGTGAAGGTCCCATCTCCAGGGCACAGGCTTACTACAAGATCAAGGCCTAGATATAGAACATCAGCAAGATGGCAGAAGGAAGCTCTGGACCCTCCTTTCCTCCAGGAACACACCAATTCAACAACAATTCACAAATTCCCTTCATGGAAAATCCAGAAACTAGATGAAAGGCTCATGCACACGGCAAGCATGAAATCAAATACCCTGAAAAAATAGGCAAATGTAAGACATCTTCTCAATGTAATCCCTACCTCCAGCTCAGCACCATACAGTTGAGAGGAAACCTCCAAGCTCCCAGCATCTCCCTGGGAAGGAAAATAATTAGTCTACTTATCAAATACCCAAAATTTTCTGGGGGCTTCACAAAGGAGCGGCTTCTGTCTTGCCTATCTCAGGGTGATGACAAGACTCGGGAGAGTCTAGCCACTGTCTCAGAGTACTGGTGAGATCTGGAATACTCAAGACAACTGGGGACTGCTAGTAACAAGGAGTTTGGATTAGCATGAAGGTTTGAGAACACCCCAGAATCTCTGGCTGGGTGATCGTAGAGGGTCTTCTTTTCTATGAACTCGTCTGTGGAGACTGGGAGAGGTAGATGTTTTGTTGAATGTGTGCACACCAAACAGAAAGCCAAGGAAAATAAAGAAGCAGGAAAATATGCTACATACTCTTATCCTTCTAAAAGATAAACTTCCAGAAACTGATTTTAATGGAGTTATATAATTTACCTCACAGAGAATTCAAAATAACCATCATAAAGGCACTCACCAAGGTCAAGAGAACAATGCTTATACAAAGCGAGAATTTAAACAAAAAGATAGAAAATACTTTACAAATACCAAATAAATCATAGAATGATTTAAATAATAAAGTATCTGAACAACAACAACAACAAAAATTCACTAGAGGAGTTCAGCAAGAAGTTACAGCCAGCATTTTGTTGTTGTTGTTCAGTTGTTAAGGTGTGTCCAACTTTTCGTGACCCCATGGACTGAAACAAGTGAGGCTTCCCTGTCCTCCCTTATCTCCCACTGTTTCCTCAAATTCACGTGCACTGAATTGGTGATGCTAACCTTCTTATGCTCTGCTGCTGTGCATAATAAAGGCTTAATGAATGCAATGACAAATCATTAGAAGCTGCTCAGTTAGAAAAAGAAAGGAAAAAAAGAATGAAAAAGAGTAAAGAAAGCTTAAGCAACTTATGGGACATCATTCAATAGACAGAGACTTATAAGACATCATTCAATGGACATTATGAGAATCCCAGAAGAAAAGAGATGAAAAAAGAGAGAGAGAAACAGAAAGCCTAATCAAAGAAATAATGGCTGAAAACTTCCCAACCTTATTGAAGAAAATGAACAACCAAATCCAGAAAGCCTGAAAAATAACAAATAAGACAAACCCAAAGACATAAACATTGAGACATATTATAATCAAATTGTCAAAGATCAAAGACAAAGAATGAATCTTGAAAGCGGCAAGAGAAAAGAGATCTGTCACGTACCTGTGGCCCTGTAAGAAAATGAGCAGTGTTTTCAGTAGAAACCATGAACGAAGGCCAGAAGGAAGTAGGATGTTAAATTTAAAAGGGCGAGAGAAGGAAAAGAAAACTTAAAAACAAGAATATGTGAACCCCATATCACAATACTAAATCTATAAATCAAACATTGACAGATATGATGTGAAAAATATAGAAAAATACAGTAATAGTAGAGAACTTGAATGTTTCACTTTTAATAATAGATAGAACAATCAAACAGAAAATCAATGAAGAAATGGAAGACTTGAACAGCTTTATAGCTGAAATGCACCTAGTTGATTTATACAGACAATTCTATGCAACAGAAGTAGAATACTATGCAACAGAAGTAGAATATACATTCTTCTTAAACACAGAAAAAACTCTCCAGGATAGATCACATGATGGCTAATGGCCCCAAAGCAAGACTTAGCAGGCTTTAAAAGATCAAAATTATACCAAGTATCTTTTAGGACCAAAATGTAATGAAAACTATATATCAAAGACAGAAAGAAAACTAGAGTATTTACAAATATGTAGAAATTAAACAATACACTTCTGACCCACCAGTGGATCAAAGAAGAAACCAAAGCAGAAGTCAGAAAATATCTTGAGACAAATGAAAATACAATATATCAAAACATAAGAATTAGCAGAAGCAGTAATAGCAGAGATTTTTTAGCAATAAATGCCCACATTAATAATGAAAAAATCTCAAATAAATAACCTAAACCTTATTTTATACCTCACATAACTAGAACAAGAAGAAAAGATCAAAGTTGAAAGAAGGAAGGAAATAATAAAGCTTTTAGAAGAATAATGAACTAGAGAATGGAAAACAAAAGAAATAAATCAGTAAAATTAGTGGATTTTCTGGGGGGGGGGGATAAAATTTACAAATATTTAACTAGACTAGAAAAAGAAGACTCAAGTAAATAAAATTATAAATGAAAAGAATAAACTGATATCACACAATATATCATGAGAAACTATTTTGAACAATTATACACCAACATATGGACAACTTAGAAGCAATGGATAAGCTCCTAGAATCATAAAACATACCAAGTCTGAGTCCTGAAGAAACACAAAGTCCGACAAAACTGGTAAGAAAACTGAATCGGTAATCAAAACCTACCAGTTAAAAACAACAAAACAACCTCCCAGCGCATCTCATTCAGTTATCAGCAAAAAAATTACAAGACATACTAAAAATTCAAAAAGAATCTTAAGGCACAAACTAATCATTGGAACAAGACTCAGATACGACAGAGATTTTGGAATTATCAGACAGGGAATTTTAAATAATTTTGATTACTATTCTAAAGTTTCTAATGGGAAAAGTGGACAACATGCAAGAACAAATGGGTGATGTAAGCCAAGAGAAAAAAGATCCAAGAAAGTATCAAAAAAAAAAGTGCAAGAAATCAAAACCACTGTTACAGAAAGAACAATTCCATATGAAAGTTAAAATTTCCAAGTATGTTAATTGAATTATGATGACATAAGTGTATAGCTTTTTCTTAGAAAATAATTGCTAAACATCTAGGAGTAGAGCAGCTACTGTTTGCAACTTAATCTCAAATGGTTCAGAAAGTACAACTGACCCTTGAACAATGCAGGGCTTACCAGCGCCAACCCCTGCACAGTAGAAAAGCTGTGTATAACTTTACAATTGTCCCTATGTATCTGCGATTCCATATGCACAAAAAATCAACCAACTATGGATTGTATATTATGTATTTATTGGAAAAAACGTATATATAAGTGGACCCACACAGTTCAATCCCTTGTTGTTCAACTATAATTATAATAATGCATGTGTATGAACTTGGGGTGGTGGTTCACTCACTCATTAGTGTCCAACCCTGCCAACCCATGGGCTGTAGCCCACCAGGCTCTTCTGTCCATGGGACTTTACAGGCAAGAATACTGGAGTGGGTTGCCATTTCCTTCTTCAGGAGATCTCCTCCACCCAGGGACTAAACCTGGGTCTCCTGCATTGTAGGTGCATTCTTTACCAACTGAGCCACCGGGGAAGCCCATTTATGTGGAGGGAAGGAAACAAATACAGTAAAGTATTCACATTTGGTGATTCTAAGTGAAGAATATATGAGTCATAGTATTATTATTTTTCTGAATGTTAAAGTCATTTCTAAATTAAAAAGATGTGGATATGGAAAACAGCATAATGTACATACCAAGTTAGTGGAACAGAGATTCCTTTTGAACTGAGGAGAGTAGGGTGGGCATTATATAGAATATAGAATATAAGAGGAGCTGTGAGCTTTGGAAATTTTTCAGGAAATCAATGGAAAACAGAGAACTTAAATATGAGAAAAGTGGCTTTTATGAAAGCAACAGTCAAGAATGTTTACAGTAGTGTGACCAAGGAGATAAATATAGAAAATGAACAAACCTACTCGGCTACGTATGAAAAATAATAATTGAAAAATCACTCTATAGAGTGTCTATCAGTAGAAAAACCAGTGCCTGGAAATACTCACATTCCCCACATATATGTGTTTACTGACTTCCTTTCAACCAAATGCTAGGGCATTTGCCTGTATCCAATGGTCTTTTTTGCTGCACTGCTTTCTGCTCTGACTTGAACTTGTAAGGCTGGAATTCAGGGTTTCTCTGGCAGAGTTGAGGCTTCCCTGGTGGCTCAGCAGTAAAGAATCTGCCTACAAAGCAGGAGATGCAGAAGACTCAGGTTCAATCCTTGGGTCGCGAAGATCCCCTGGAGGAGCACATGACAATCCACTCCAGTATTCTTGCCTGGAGAACCCCTTGGACAGAGGAGCCTGGTGGGCTACAGTCCATAGGGTTGCAAAGAGTTGGACACGACTGAAGCAACTTAGCATGCATGTTGAGAAAGTTAAAGTGATATAGTCCAGCCAAATTTTACTGAATTTTGATTGCCATGATAAACAATTTGGTCTTTTATAGACATTAAGATTTTATGGTCAAAACTGTGATCAAAGGAATTAAACTAAGAAATTTAAATGCAATAAAACCTGAGTGTAAATCTTAATAAAGGTGCTCATGAGGTCTGTGACCTCTGGCAATTTGCAACATTCCTAGCTTCAAATTTTCTCTTAAAATGATTAAAATAATGTAGCCTCCCTTCAATATGTTATTCAAGAGTGGACTGGGAAAGAGGCCTGGCATCTAGGAGAAAACTCAATATCACTATTAGATAGAACCTCTGTAATTCAAAGAACATTCAACAAATATTTCTCTAAGCCAGGAATAAGTAAATTATGATAGTTACATTTGAGCTACATTGCCATGACCATAGATATCGAAGAAGAAGGAGGAAGAGGAGAAACATTAAAATGTCTGCATACCTAATTTGCTCAATCATTTTCAGGAAAGCTGTGGAATTTTGGATAAACATTCATTCTGAAACAAGGTGGGGAAATTGCCTGCCTACCTTTAGCCTGCCTTAGCTGTCTTCAGAATCAATATGAATAAGAAAGAAAAACCATGATTGTATAATTTTAAGTAAGAAGCCTCAAATTTACCCTTCTCACAGAAGACATTATCAACCATTACTCCCACTCTGTGCATCCTCTCTGCAAATATTCCTAGCACTAGGATTCCAAAGGAGAGAAGTGATTAAATATTTCTTCAGGCAAGATCTCTCTGCGTTAAATGAGGTGGAAATGGAAAAGATGCAGGTATGGGTTGTAGTCTATGAGTTAAGAAGCAGTTCTGAAACACAGTTTTAGCTCAGAATTGAGATTCTGTCCCAGAAACTTAATTTTTTTCCAGAGAGATCTTCTATAGCTGAATTATCATAAGGCAGGAAAAAAGGTTGAAAAGTATCCAAATAGAAATTGCTTACAAATACTTGAAATACTGCATGAAATCCCTGTTTAATCTTCCAAACAGATTTTAAGAATCACAGTCTTAGCCATTTTCCACAGCTGTTCAAAAGCCCCACAGCTTACAGTGCTCTGCCAGGCAGAATTGAGTTAGTTGTCACTTCTTAAGAGGAGCAGAGAGTTTGGGTGATGTAGGTCAGAAAACAGCTCATGTATAAACTACTTAGTGCTTATTTGCCAGATTCTATGGTTGCTCTTGGGTTACACTTGGTAGATTTCTTTGTTTAACTGATTAGTGAAGGTTTATTTTGAAGTGTTGAATTAGTGAAACCTTTATACGAATAGCCTTACGGCATACTGCTCATTACTTTCAACAAGATGGCGATTTCCACACCAAGAGACCTATAAATATTGGAATGTATCTCAAGTAGAGATCAATCATCACTACTCTCACATTACAGAAGAAACTAGTCTTCTGGGGAGTACATTATCATTGAAATGATTCTTATTCTCACCAAAGCTCCTTTCTAAGAACTGTCAACTTCCATTTTTTCCCACTTCTTTCAATTCATTCTCCTACTAAACTATTTTTTAAACTATTTTTTCCAACATTTTTTAATTCATTCTCCAACTCAACTATTTTTTTAAATTTCCCTGTATATTTTCCTTTCATCTATCAACTTTCTCTTTATCTATATGGGCCCTTCTCATTACACATCTCCCCTTTTTGGTCAAAAGGAAAGGCTGCTAGTAGCTTCTATATTTGTAAACCATAAATTACTCAACTATTGAACATACAATTTTTAATTGAAGTATAGTTGATGTACAATGTTATATTAGTTTCAGGAATACAACATAGTGATTTAATATTTAAATACATTATGAAATGATCACCATGATAAGTCTAGTAACCATCTGAGCCTACACAAATTCATTACAATATTATTAACCATATCCTTTATGCTGTGTATGACATTCTTGTGATTTATTTTATAACTAGAAGCTTGTGTATCTTAAACTACTTCACCTATTTTACCCCAACTCAGCAATCAGGCAACCACCAATTTGTTCTCTGTAGCTGTGAGTCTACCTTCTTTTTCTTTTGTTTCTTCATTTGTTTATTTGTTTTTTAGATTCCACATATAAGTGAGATCACTGATTATTTGTCTTATGCTCTCTGACATTTCACTTATCATAATACCTCTGGATCACTCCATTTGTTGTTGCAAATGGCAAGATTTCATTCTTTTTTATGGCTGAGTAATATACCATTGTGGGTTTCCCAAGTGCCACTAGTGGTAAAGATCCCACCTGCCAATACAGGAGACATGAGATGCGGGTTTGATACCTGGTCAGGAAGATCCCCTGGAGGAGGGCATGACAACCCATTCCAGTATTCTTGCCTGGAGAATCCCATGGACAGAGGAGTCTGGTGGGCTAAGTCCACAGAGTCGCACAGAGTTGGACACAACTGAAGCAACTTAGCACACACACACGCATGCAACATTCCATTGTATATATGTACCATGTCTAATTTCTCTATTCATCTACCAATGAACACACATTGTTTCTATATCTTGAGCTATCATAAATAATACTACAATGAACATAGAGCTCCACATATCTTTTTTAGTGTTTTTGTTTTCTTTGGGTAAATACCCAAAAAAGTGAAGTAGCTAGATTATATGGTAATTCTATTTTTAACTTTTTGAGGAAACTTCATACTGTTTTTCATAGTGGAAGTATCAATTTACATTCCCACTACCAGTACATGAGGGCTCCCTTTTCTCCACATCCTTGCCAACGCTTGTTCGTGCTGTCATTTTGAAAACAGCTATCCTGACATGTGTGAGGTAATGTCTCATCATGGGTTTATTTTACATTTCCCTGATGAACGGCAATGTTGATCATCTTTTCATGTGTCTATTAGCTGTTTGTATGTCTTCTTTGAAAAAAATGTCTATTCAGGTCCTCTGCCCATTTTTTTTTTTCCTCTGCCCATTTTTAAATGGATTGTTTTGGATTTCTTTTTTATATTGTGTGAGTTCTTTTTATATTTTGGATATCAATCTCTTATTAGACATATTATTTGCAAACATCTTCTCCCATTCAATATGTTGCTTTTCATTTTGTTGATGGTTTCCTTTGCTGTACTAAAGTTTTTTCATCTGATATAGTCTCATTTGTTTACTTTTGCATTTGTTTCCCTTGCCTCAGAAGACAGATCTGAAAAAATAATTCTTAAGATCAATGTCCAAGAGTGTATTGCCTATGTTTTCTTCTAGGAGTTTTATGGTTGCAAATCTTACATTTATGTTTTTAATCCATTTTGAGTTTATTTTTGTATATGGTGTGAGAAAGTAGTCCAGGTTGTTTTTTTTATTTATTTGGCTACACAGGGTCTTAGTTGAAGCACATAGGATATTTGATCTTCACTGTGGCTTGCAGGATCATTAGTTGTTGCAACTGAACTCTTAGTTGTGACATGTAGGATCTAGTTCCATGATTAGAGATGGAACCCAGGCCCCTGCATTGGGAGTGCAGAGTCTTAGCCACTAGACTACCAGGGAAGAGTCCATTCTGATTCTTTTGCATAGAGCTTTCCAGTTTTGCCAACACCAGTTATTGAAGAGGAAGCTTTTTTTGTCCATTGTATATTCTTGCCTCTTTTGCTGTAGATTAATTGCCCATGTAAATGTAGGTTCATTTCTGGGCTATATTCTGTTCCATTGATCTATGTGTCTGTTTTTATTCTGGTACCATACTGTTTTGATTTCTGTTGTTTTGTGGTATACTTTGAGATCAAGAAGCCTGATACTGTAAAGAGGAAAAACAGAACTCATACCACACTGAAACTGCCTACCTCATTCTTTGGCCATATTCCATTACTTTATTCCTTCCCATCAAGAGTTAAACATTAGAGAAATGTTGCTGATGTCCAAATAGCTCATTAAGTTTCCTTATGAAAGTTCCCATCCCACAGTCTTGGGTAGTTTTAGCTATTACTTGTTGTCGATAAGGCTACTTTCAGCCTAGAAGCCTTGCAAATAAGCAGATATGAGTCTGGTGAAATAAAAGTAAAGCTAACAACTTTCATGCTTTGCAGGAATCTTGTGATCCAGCTTACATGAAAAAGCAGAACAAATATTATGCTCTCTATGAAGGCCAAATGGCTCTAAGAAGTCTAAAATTTGCCTTTACCATTTAATAATAAACCTTCTGGCTTCACCTTTTTCCTTAACATAAAAGAAGCCCGAATTCTACCCTCAACAAAGATGGTTCTTTTGGACATTAGTCTGCCATCTCCTTGGTCTGCTGGTTTTCCTGTTCAAGTCACTATTCCTCGCCCCAAAACCTTGTCTCCTGACTTACTGGCCTTTCATGTGGCAGGCAGATCAGCTTGAACTCAGTAACAACTCCTCCAGCTGTGTTGTTCTTTCTCAAAACTGTTTTGGTTACTTGAGGTCTTTTGTGGTTCCATACAAATTTTGATTATTTGTTCTAGTTCTGTGAAAAATACCATTGGTATTTTGATAGGGACTGTACTGAATCTGTAGGTTTCCTTAGGTGGTACAAACATTTTAACAATAGTAATTCTTCCAAGCCCTGAGCATGGTATTTCTTTCCATTTATTTGTGTTATCTTCAATTTCTTTCATCAATGTCTTATCATTTTCAGAGTATAGTTTTGTTTATTTTTATTTGCTTGGTTACATTTATTTCTCACACTCTTGTAAAGTAATGCTCAAAATTCTCCAAACTAGACATCAATGGTACATGAACAGTATGTGAACTGAGAACTTCCAGATGTTCATTCTGGACTTTGACAAGGCAGAGGAACCAGAGATCAAATTGCCAACATCCATTGGATAATAGAAAAAGCATGAGAACTCCAAAAAACATCTACTTCTGCTTCATTGATTATGCTAAAGCCTTTGACTGTTTGGGTAACAACAAGCTGTGGAAAATTCTTAAAAAGGTGAGAATACCAGGCAATCTTAACTGCCTCCCGAGAAATCTATGCAGGTCAAGAAGCAACAATTAGAACCAGACATGGAACAAAAAACTTGTTCCAAACTGGGAAAGAAGAGCATAAGGGCTATACATTGTCATCTTGCTTATTAAACTTTTATGCAGAGTACATCATGCAAAATGCTGGGCTGGATGAAGCACAAGCTGGAATCAAGATTGCCAGGAGAAATATCAATAACCTTAGATATGCAGATGACACCACGATTATGGCAGAAATCAAAGAGGAACTAACGAGCCTCTTGATGAAAATGAAAGATGAGAGTTAAAAAGCTAGCTTAAAACTCAACATTCAAACCATGAAGACCTTGGCATCCAGTCCTATCACTTCATAGATCAGGAAAAAATGGAAACAGGCTATATTTCGGGGCCCCAAAGTCACTATAGATGTTACTCCAGCTATGAAATTAAAAGACGCTTGCTCCTTGGAAGAAAAGCTATGACCAACATAGACAGCATGTTAAAAAGCAGAGACATTGCTTTACTGGCAAAGGTCTATCTAGTCAAAGCTATGATTTTTCCACTAGTCATGTATGGATGTGAGAGTTGGGCCATAAAGAGGGTAGATCACTGAAGAATTGATGCTTTAAAGTTATGATCCTGGAGAAGACTCTTGAGAGTCCCTTGGACAGCAATGAGGTCAAATCAGTCAATCCTAAAGGAAATCAGTCCTGAATTTTCATTGGAAGGATGGATGTTGAAGCTGAAGCTCCAATACTTTGGCTATCTGATGTGAAGAACTGACTCATTTGAAAAGACCCTGATGCTGGGAAGGATTGAAAGCAGGAGGGGACAACAGAGAATGAGATGGTTGGATGGCATCACCAACTCTATGGACATGAGTTTGAGCAAGCTCAGGAGATGGTGATGAACAGGGAAGCCTGGAGTGCTGCAGTACATGGGGTCGCAAAGAGTTCAGTACGCCTGAGCAACTGAAATGAACTGAACTCTACTGAAGTGATTTATTCTTTTAGATGCTATTAAACATATTTCTTAAAATTATTTATGACTCATTCTGTGCAAGATGTTCTTGGGAAACAAAGAGAGGAATAAGACAGTGGTTCTGTGCAAAGAAAATAACTTGGTGGAAGGCACAATAAGGTAAGTACTGTTCAGCAGCATGAACATAATTATACTAAAATAACTGCATGATGTCAGAAAAGATTCTTTTTTTCTCCTTTACTCTTTTCTAAATTTCTTTACCATTATATGAAAGACTTTCTAAACATCAGTCAGGAAAAGAAAACTTTTTATTATAACTCTTCCAAAATGTGAAAAGATAAAAACAACATTTCAGTATCATGCCATAACTGATATGCATGAATTTACTCCAGAGGGAAAAAAGGAAGTGAAGTGGGAGAGGGAATGAGGAAGAGAAGCACTTTTAAACAATACATGCTCAGGGACCTGCATGGGTCACTGTTGTTTCATATGCTGTAAGGGTTAGAGTAGCCCTTTAACTGAAGGCTGAAACTTCAATTCAGTTCAGGTCAGTCGCTCAGTCGTGTCCGACTCTTTGCGACCCCATGAATCGCAGCACGCCAGGCCTCCCTGTCCATCACCAACTCCCAGAGTTCACTCAGACTCACATCCATCGAATCCGTGATGCCATCCAGCCATCTCATCCTCGATTGTCCCCTTCTCCTCCTGCCCCCAACCCCTCCCAGCATCAGAGTCTTTTCCAATGAGTCAACTCTTCGCATGAGGTGGCCAGAGTACTGGAGTTTCAGCTTTAGCATCAGCCCGTCCAAAGAAATCCCAGGACTGATCTCCTTTAGAATGATCTAGTTGGATCTTCTTGCAGTCCAAGGGACTCTCAAGAGTCTTCTCCAACACCACAGTTCAAAAGCATCAATTCTTCAGCGCTTGTCTTTCTTCACAGTCCAACTCTCACATCCATACATGACCATTGGAAAAACCATAGCCTTGACTAGACAGACCTTTGTTGGCAAAGTAATGTCTCTGCTTTTGAATATGCTATCTAGGTTGGTCATAACTTTCCTTCCAAGGAGTACGTGTCTTTTAATTTCATGGCTGCAATCACCATCTGCAGTGATTTTGGAGCCCCTCAAAATAAAATCTGACACTGTTTCCACTGTTTCCCCATCTATTTCCCATGAAGTGATGGGCCCAGATGCCATGATCTTCGTTTTCTGAATGTTGATCCTTAAGCCAACTTTTTCACTCTCCTCTTTCACAGTGTGCCTGTTGTCAAGTGATATCTTCTGCAGAGACTTGTGGAGCATTTTTATATCCTCCCTTTACTCATCTGATGGCCAGAATTATTCAAATACTCTTTCTAATGAGCAGAGTTTTCCTGAACATGAGCATGTGGTGAACGCCTGGCATAGAGTCTTGACGCACTGGAGACAAGCGCAAGAGCTTTTTTCATCCACTTGCTGCTTTCATTTTCTCTATGCACTATCTTTTCACAATTGGAGACAAGAGTATAAATTTGTGATTCATATTCCACTTTCAAAACTGAGAGGCTGATATTATGGTGGGTGAAAACATCTCCCTCAGGAGTTCAAGCGACAGAGCCATGGCACTTTCCCAGATAATGAGGTCTCGAGATAAATACAGCCTCAGACTAAATAAATGCATTGTATGTAGCCTGTCTAGAAGGAATAAGTGAGCCCTCAAGTTTTCCTGAAGTCTTTTAGTAAAGTCTTTGAAAGTTAACCTACTGAGATTACATCTTACGTCTCCTAAAATGTTAAAAATAGATCACAATACCTTTAATGGAACCCAGATTAATGAACTGGTATGAAATCATGGATCAGTTCAGTTCAGTCACTCAGCCGTATGTGGAATAAATATTTATTGAAAAATTCATCCATTGTATCAAAAAAGTTTACAAGCCTGATATTTTTCCAGTGGTCTGGAAAATAGAAAATATTTTCTCAGGGAAATAACCTGTAGGCTGCTGTGTGAAGAGGAAAGTCTGTACAGAAGGACTAATAGACCACATTATTTTGCGAAACGTTTGGCTCTCGTGTTCACACTGTTGACGTCCAATACAGATGTAGCGCAGCATGCAAGGACACATCAAATTTAACAAAGAATTAAAACTTAAAAAAAAAAAATTAGCCTAGTGTTGGCAAAAGTGTGGGGAAATGGGACATCTCATGCATTTTGAAAAGAAATATAAAATATTCAACATTTCTGGAGGGCTATTTCTACCAATATTAAAAATGTGCATACCATTTGATACTAGAATTCCCTTTCTTATTATTTAAGAAATAAATGTATGAGAATAAAAATATGTTATATAGAGATGTTCATTGAATGCTCTATAGTAAATGGATAAAATAATCAAAACGTCCAATGATAAGAAATTGAATGAATAAATAAGGATACATCCATATAATAGAATACTACTTAACTTTTTTTTTTCAAGATAGACTTTTATATTGACATGGAAAGACATCCACAATATTTTGTTGAGGTTAAAAACAGGTTAGGTATTAGACTGTATAGTGTAACTGCTGCTGCTAAGTCGCTTCAGTCGTGTCCAACTCTGTGAGACCCCATAGACGGCAGCCCACCAGGCTCCCCCATCCCTGGGATTCTCCAGACAAGAGCACTGGAGTGGGTTGCCATTTCCTTCTCCAGTGCATGAAAGTGAAAAGTGAAAGTGAAGTCGCTCAGTCGTGTCCGACGCTACTTCAAATACAACTAAGGAGACAGCAACAAAACCTCAGTCTAATCGTAATGTACATTAATATCATGGATCATCAGGATATATTTATATAAAATATATACATTACAGTTTATACTTGCAGAGGCATCTTAAGATATAAAGTAAAATTTTTAACAACAATGACTTCCCTGGTGGCTCAGAGGTTAAAGCGTCCACCTCCAATGCGGGAGACCCGGGTTCGATCCCTGGGTCGGGAAGATCCCCTGGAGAAGGAAATGGCAACCCACTCCAGTATTCTTGCTTGGAGAATCTCATAGACTGAGGAGCCTGGTGGGCTGCAGTCCATGGGGTCACAAAGAGTCGGACACGACTGAGTGACTTTACTTACTTACTTACTTACTTAATGTGATGACAGATTGTTTATCACATATTACTTTAAAATAAAGATGTCTTTATTTTCAGAAAATATACAGGACAACTTATTTTAAATTTTATTTAAATCATATTGAAGGAATGTTTCATCACACTGGGAAATGCCCATGATTAGTTTTCAACTGAATCTGTTTCTTAACCAGTATAGGCAGCAAAATTGTGGTCTTCTAAATTTATTCATACATAGAAGCTAAACATGAAATTTTTGAACAAAAATGTTCATAGTGCCATGTTCATGGGGAAAGTTGATCTAAGCTGCAAACTGCGAGACCAGGCTAGAAACATACCTCTTTGCATGGAGCCCTGACAATGAGCACAGGGCTTTTCTTTTCTCTCTTGGACTCCGAGCAGCAGGGAAATTACTACTACTGCAAGAGCAGTCAAGAAGAGTAAAGAGTCCCAACAGCTTTAGTAGTTTCTAGAAAGGGGGAGACCCTAGGGGATCACATCCAGATGTTCACAGTAGTGAGGTGAGCCCAAGGTCACACTAACCAGAAAAGACACGTATATAGAGAGCTTGCTATATACTAGGCAATCTGCTTTACATATAAATTACTTGTTTTATCCTCAAAATAACCTTAAGAATAAAATACTATTATCTCCATTTTGAAATGAAAATACCAACACTCAGGAAGTTAATGCCAGTAAGTACCTGCTGCTGCTGCTGCTGCTGCTGCTGCTGCTGCTGCTAAGTCACTTCAGTCGTGTCCGAATCTGTGCCATAGATGGCAGCCCACCAGACTCCCCCATCCCTGGGATTCTCCAGGCAAGAACACTGGAGTGGGTTGCCATTTCCTTCTCCAATGCATGAAAGTGAAAAGTGAAAGTGAAGTCGCTCAGTCATGTCCGACTCTGTGCGACCCCATGGACTGCAGCCCACCAGACTCCTCCGTCCATGGGATTTTCCAGGCAAGAGTACTGGAGTGGGGTGCCATTGCCTTTTCCGAGTAAGCACCTAGTACATGGCAAAGCCAAGACCAGAACTCAGACCTACGTGATCCCCAAAACCATATATTTTAGCCATTTTATATGTCAGAGTAAATAATGTGGGCACTGCCTTTGTACCTTTTTCACTTATTTTTCAGGTCTTAGTCAAATCAGTGTAGCCTGCTTCTTTGTTTTGGCTCATACCAATTTCACCTGGTTGCCATATGGTTATCCAAGGCAGGGTGCCATGAAAAAGAATAAGGTACTACATAAAGCTCAAGGCGTCTCCCTAAAGCATGCAGTACAGTTTTCAACCCAGAAATCGGAGAGAGAAAATGACTGTTCCCAAGATGGCTATTCCGAAAGAGATAATTGCTGTTCGTCTCACTCTGTTCACAGAGTGCTTTGCTGAGCTAACACTTACATCCTTGGAGGTCAGCCCACACCTCACTGACAGCCACCAGTTCAGCTGTGTCAATTCCACCTGAATCTACTTGTTGCAGCGTTTCCAGAGCACACAGCTTACCAAGCCATTATTATTTTGTACCTGTGCCCAGAGAGCTCTACCAAGGGTGCATTTTAAAGAGCCTGGAATAGGTAAATAAATAAACAGCTCATAGGTAATATGTAATTTACTAGCAAAAAACCAATCATGACTCGCTGCCCTATTGGTCCATAGCCTGATGCCTCCAGTGATTACTTGCAGAATTCTATGGTGCAGAAAAGCTGGATTTCAATTTTTAGCTTACTCTTTAAAATTGCTAGTTGATGGATCTTTCCTAAGCTTTCCTTAAATGTCCTTACTCATCTCCATTCTAAAATTAAATATATTTCACTAAAAAAACTTCGTCTAGGCATAAATAACAATACATTCAGCAACCCTTCTATATAGGGGACATAATCAAGTGTTTAAAGATATCAAAGCATCTTTTCCCTTCTTTATGCTCAAAAAATGGAGGAATTTAGAGATCTACTCATTATTCTCCAGCCTCACAGTGAATCTATTTTGTAACTTTCAGTTGGATCTATGATGTTCTAATTTTGATAAGGTTTTTGGCAAAGTTAGTTGAAATATTTCAGGAGGAAAGAGATAGTAAAGCCTAGTTGCTGCTTAATAGCAAAACACTCTGAGCATTTGCCAGCTGGTCTCCATGGATCTTCCTGCTTCAGAATATCTACAAACTCCTTAGATCAAATGTAAAATTTTGTGTTAATGTTCATTTCCTACCACTTATTAGATTTTCAAAGTTTCTGCAAACCAAATCAGATTAAGCATCCTTGAGTCTTTTGGTCATACAAGGAAAAGAAACTAAAACTAATGCTTCTTACACAACTGTTTATCTCAGGAAAAGTCATTCATACTTATTTTAGGATTGTTCCTCCACTCTCATCAGGCCAACCTTTGTCCTGTTACACACCTTGCCCATTTCCACTTCTGACTAATTTTGTTGGCCTGGCTCCCTATTGTATGGGTTGCCCTTCTCTCAAAGCAGTTATGAAGTACCTCCTTGGTAAAACTCAGGGACAGATTTTCACCCAGATTGATTTCACCTTATTTCTTCTTAGCATACTTAGAGTCTAAAGAAGTCACGTACAGGATTTATGTGTGTGCATGTGTATTTTTCACAGGTGTTTCATATATGAAAATCTTTCCACGTGTATTATGACATGCACTGTCTTAACCTCATATCTTCATTATTATCAAGAGTCCAATAGTTCATAAAAGCGAGGGATAAGTCTTTCTTTCTGTGCAGCTCCCTCTACGACTTAAAACTATGCTTCCTTGCTTAATTGCTACTCTAAGTTAATAGTAACACACAGATATGCATTTCTCTCTGTATGCATTTCTCTCTTTATGCATTTCTCTCTGTAAGTGAATTTGTCTTCCCTAAAGTTAGGAAACTATGGTACAACATTAGAGGAAATAGGAATTGGAGATGAATATTTAAAAGTATGAAATGTTCCTACCAGTCAAGTTATAAACTCTGTATCTAATTCATACAATTTATCAGCAAATCCTATTACCATTTTCCCCACTATTTGACTTGTTTTCACTCATCCGATGCTATCCCCCTCATCTTATTGTCATAACTGCAACAATCTTCTAACCAGCTTCTGTCCCTAGAGTGTCTTTTCACAAAGCATTAAAAGTGACTCTTTTAAAATATGAGTCAGATCATGACACTCTCTTTCAAATTTTTCCTGTGACCTCCTATCTTAGAGTGAAAAAACAAGTCCTTAAAACGGCCCCTAAAATCCTGTATATTCAGCAGCCCAACTTTCCTCCTGGTCTGTTTCATTGAAGCCAGTTCCAACTCTAACACCAGATTCCTGTGTGTTCCCTGACCCCATCCAACATACTCCTGTCTCAAGGCATCTGTGCTCATTACAGCCTTTGTCTGGTACATTTCTAACCCAAATCCAGGAGTTCACTCTGATCATACTCCAAAGACACACACACACATAAGCATAACACACATATGCACAAAATCCCCCCCACCCTCATTCAGATCTATCTTCTCTCCATCAATCATAGTATATTTAGTTCATTATCTTCGAATCCATACTAGAGGACAAGTATTTTTGCCAATTTTATTTTAGTCACATCTGTGGCTAGAACATTCAGTTCAGTTCAGTTCAGTTCAGTCGGTCAGTCGTGTCCGACTCTTTGCGACCCCATGAATCGCAGCATGCCAGGCCTCCCTGTCCATCACCAACTCCCAGAGTTCACTCAGACTTACGTCCATCAAGTCCGTGATGCCAACCAGCCATCTCATCCTCGGTCGTCCCCTTCTCCTCCTGCCCCCAATCCCTCCCAGCATCAGAGTCTTTTCCAATGAGTCAACTCTTCGCATGAGGTGGCCAAAGTACTGTAAATTATCATGCATGTATAAAGTACTCAATACATTTTTATCGAATGATTGCTTCATACTAGTCAAGTTTCTTTTGAACAAAGACAACCATTTAAAATAGTTTAAATAATAAAATTCTTAAAAGTTATGTTCAGAAAAAAGATTAAACACCAAAAATATGCACAAATGGTCAATAATTCATCATTGCATAGATTTTTTAATGGGTACAGTAAAGAACAAAAAATGAAAAGGAGGTAAAGAGAAGGAGTGAGTTAAGGAACAGAGTTCAACAGTGAAAGACTATCTGGAAATTTGGAGGCTAAAAATCTACTCTGGAGAATAATGTCCAAAGGTAGTGGAAAGGAGTATTATTTATGCTGAACAATATTATCAATAGATATCATTCCCTCTGACAATTATCTGTTTGTCTATTGTCTGAAAAATAGCCTTAGTGATTCCCTCAAATCCTCTTAGTATTCTTTACATTTTTGTGCATATTAGAATGTCCAGCAATGCAGTTTCACTCCCAACAGCCAGGAACCATATCTCTTTACAGAAGGATGGACTTCAGAAAACCAGAACCCTTTTCTTGTGCCCGCCTGCCTGGAAATTGATTTTCCAGTAGTGACAACCACCTTCACCATTGGTCTGGAGCTGCAGAGGCACAAACACTTTGGTTCTGCTGCCTCTTAGTCATGACTGCCCTGAGGCTCTCTGGACGTTCCCTGCAGGAAGGAGTCTAAATTTCTCCTAGTGATTCTTTGGAACCTCACCATTGACTGTGATACTTTGGCACCTCACCTTTGACTATCTTTCCTTTCCTGGTCTCACCTTCCCACTTTTCTGCCAATCTTCCCTGAGACACTTCTTCATAAGTCACTTTCACAAAAATCCTTATCTCAGGATTTGCTCCTGGAAATGCCAACCTGAGACAGCTGGTATCAAAAATGATCTGACTGAAACTCAAGATAAGATTCTGGAGTTGGTTGACCCACTGGCTAGATGGCAATAGGAACCCCACTATTAGTGACAGATAAAGTGACAAAACAGGGGCTGCTGCTAAAACTTCTGGATGTGGCAAATTAGAATGAGATATGAGAGGAAGTGGTTCCCTGGACTGTACAATATCTCTAGCATTTGGGACATGTGGTAGGGAGGGTAATTACAAGAACTGTAGGGTTCCTAGTTATTATGAAGTCCCATTAATGGGCCGTAGAAAGAAAATTACACATTTAGATCAGCCAATTACTAGTTCAGAACATAGTGTGAAAGCCACAAGTTCTCCATGATGGCCTTTGAGGAGAACATCATTGTCTGTAGCTGCAGGGAAAACACGCTGAGGACCACGACTAAGACTGGAGAGAGAGAGCAGCAAAGCTGCAGGGAGGCTAGAGTGCAGCTTGGCAAGTTATTCACACTGAAGGCAGATTCTGATGGAGAAGAGATAGGATCCTGGGACTTGGGACAGAGATACCTGGATGCACCCAGAATCGCTGAACCCCACAACTCCCTTAAACTCGCTTAAAACTCTGAGCCTGAAAAAGTATTTCCATTCTTCTAACTGGAGAACAGCGGCTTCCTCTGGCTGCAGACGGCAGAAGCCTCAACTGAAACTAATGCTTTGCAAAATTATACTTGCCTGTCAATTGCAGACTGCAGAAGTCTCAACTGGAACCAGTGCTTAGCAAAATTATACTTGCCTGTCAAAATAGGCTCCCTTCCTGGCTATCGGACAGCATGAGCTTATTGGCAAAGTATGCCTCTGCTAAGGGATGAAAGGAATTATTTACTCAAAGAAATACAGAGCCTGACTTAGAGGCATGGGAGGAACTGAAAGGTGTGCCTGGAAGTGGTCACTGAAGTGTGGTAGACCAAAAGGGTGCATGGGGAGAGTTTGCTGCTTGGGGGTATGCTCTTGACATTAACACCCAAGCAACAGCCAGTCCTGATATATTTTGTTTGCTTTGTTCCCAGGAACTTTGAAAAAAACAACAAATCCCATTAACTGAGGTAGAAATACCAGAATTCCTTTGGTGGAACTTGAAAAGGTAATCAGCAGGCTCAAAACAGGGGACCAAGGCAATTACCCAACATCTAAGACTCCACCAGGAGGCTATCTACCCTGGGAAGTTCTGGAGGACACCCCTCCACCAAAAGTCAGGGAGTACACATATAAAGTGTCCTCCAGTGAGGAGGCATCCTTGAGAAGCTTATTGGTGATCTTTCTCAGTAGGTTGAGAGTGAAGGTAGGATGCTGTTATAGAACTGATGGCCTTGTATTGGTAGGAAAGGTAGAAGAAGATGGAAGGCAAGGAGAACAGTTACAGGCAAGGAGAACAGTTACCACAATAGATATCAAAGCTTCAAGTCCCTATGGTGATCTCTAATAAGCCATAGTATTTCTAGGACAAGATAGATGAGCAGACAACAAGGGCATTGCCTGATAATATACAATAAAAGATGTTTTAATTTAAAAGTGTTCTTCAAGAAGATGAAGAGCAGATGAACAGAAAGCCGGTATCATCTGTACTAATGAACAAATCCCTGCTTCCTCCCTAATGTACAGACTTGAGTCAGTCCTCAGACATAAAGTCCACTGTTTAGAGGGAAGACCAAGTCCCCCTGAAGGAGGATCCTGCAATCCACAGCAAGGAAATACAATACTGATTCTCTCATTCTTCCCCAAAGACAACTATGAACATTTACACAAATAACAGCACACTAGGAAACAGGGGCTGCCTACATGTGCCTTGGATTTAAATCCTGAGTTTACACTAATATTTGGTACCAGGAATTTCCAAACATCACCACAGAACACTTATAAGAGCAGGAGTAGATGGGGGCCAGATCATAATGTGGTGTTGACCCAAGTCATTCTCACACTGTGTCCCTGGCCCCTCGATGGCATTTCTGTGATCCTGAACACAGTCACAGGATAATGTATTTAGCAGCCAGCAATGATTACATTGATTCTTTGACCTATGGAATAAAGGCCATCATATTAGAAAAATCCAAGTATAAGCCCCTGAACTTGTGCCCAAAGATGACAAATCAGAAACAATACCACAGCCACGCCACGTGGAATGTTAAGAAACTAGTGATTCACTCAAAGATTTAAAATATACAGAGGGGTAATTTCCATCACATTCCTTTTATTGGACTCATCTGGACCTTGAGAAAAGCCAATTCATTGTGGCAAATGACTACAATTAAGTTGTAGTTCCTGTTGTGTTAGCTGTACCACTGATAGTACCTTTTTCTAAAACAAATGCATTATTTCCAACAACTATCAATAAGAATCAGAAAATTTTCATTCAAGTGAATGGGTAGAATTCTTCCTTTTAACAATGATTAAGAAGGGCTTTTATCAGCTAGATATTTCACAGAACATCACACTGGCTCACTGAATCAGTGACCTCATGATAATTGTACCCAATGCACAGTACTAATTTAGCAGTATTCTGGGTGCCTGATAAGCAAAGGTGCTATGTAGGATGGGAGATTAAAACCCACTAAGGTTCAGGGACTTGCCACGTCAGTGATCTTCTTAAGCAATAGGTGATTTGGAACAAGTGATAGATCCTCTGCAGAATAAAGAATAAGTTATTATACCTTATACCTCTTCCAGCTACCACTAGAATAAAGAACAGAAGTTGGTAGCCCTCTTCAGGTTTTGCACTTGGGAAAGTTGTTTCATCTCTTTTACTATCTGATGCTGTCTGCTCAAGAAAGGGGTTTGCATCAGCCTTAGGCTACAGTGTAAGTGACCCTGATGCTGGGCAGTTCTGTGCAAATGTACACAAAATCTGTGAACTTTTGCTCTGCGTGTCTATGTCCACAGGAGAGCAGCCACTGCAGAGCATGAAATAAATAACCTGTGGGTGGGATGTCTCATGTAAATGTCAGGCAGCCTCTGTCCCTGGCCTTCCCAATGCCAGCATGGCAGACCCAGTCACAGCAGATATGAGGCTATCTATGGACCCAGTCGCCTGTGCTGCCACTCACTCAAAGCTGGCCCAGTGATGGAGGCTGTTGAAGACCCAACCAGTCAGCCCCAGAGACAGATACTGAACCTTCAGTATGGTGCCCTTCCTCATGGAGACCAAGCAGCCACTTGGTGGCAAGCTTATTCAGTTAGACTCACTCCACAGTTCTAAGCACCCATCTGCCTCTCTGGCCCAAAGTGCTTCTGTGTGTGGAATCAGTTCAACATGTGGCGCATTGGGTAGTCTGAAGAGGGCGCTGTTGGAACTCCACTAACTGCCCTCTGATCCCTTCACCTCTTTCAGGCCAATGGGTATTTAGGTGAGCTTTTATTCCTAACATCAAACGCCTGCACCTTTTTGAGCTTTCTGAACTCACTTGGCCTGCTTGAATGAGAGAATAGGAAGTATCTTGGAAGTTACCTTCTTCTTGGAGCATCTTCCTTGCTCCAAGTTCAGGACAATGCTAAACTGACCAATGTCTCCAGGGGCTCCTTATGGAATTGACCCAAAGTTACCCCCTAAATGACTTTTGCTAATACAGTAGTGGGGCAGCCCTTTGGAGAAAGCTACATTTCCCCAGGGCCCCAGTATCTCTCAAGCCTTGCTGCATTGCTAACCCTCTCTGGTCTCGTTCTTAGCCTGATTCTTTAAGCTTTCCTTTTTGTGCACTTCAGCTGATCATGTGAATTTGAGTCTAATAGTTGGATGAGCTGTACTAGCTGTGCAGATTGTCTCCTTCATATGAAACCAAAAGAAAAGGGACTTCCCTGGCAGTCCAGTGGTTAAGACTGCACTCCCAGTGCAGGGGCACTGTTTGGTATCTGGTCAGATAAGTAGGACCCCACATGCCATACAGGAAAATGGCTTCATTGGTCCTCAAAGAGTTGGTTGGTTTTTCTTTATCTTAAAGATTTTAAACAAGATTTAAGAAATTTTCTTTGAAGATTTGGCTAGACCTCCTTTCTCACCATGGAAGTGACCTTTCCACTCCCTTAGAAGTGTTTTTCCAGGAATACTCCCTAACAAATCATGATACGTGAATCCTTGTCTTGAGAGCCTCACTATAACTGTGACCCCAGACTGAGCACCAGGCCTGAAAAACGGGCAGCTCTCAGTAGACATTTGTTGATAAAGAAATGGCCCTTTGGATTTAGCATCTGTGCTCAGCAGAACCACGCATCTCCGTTGCAATAAATGATTGCAAAAATATATATATATTATTTGTGGGCACATGGCAGAGGTATCTGCTGCCCACCTAAAATAAAACTTACTGTGTTACCATCAGTCACAAAGCTCCACTTCTGGAAATTTTCTGCAGGTCAAATAAGATTTTGATGTCTGATGTTTGATGTCTGTTAAATAGAGTAAATAAAGAGTAAATATTTTAGCCAGGAATTGCAGCTAGGTAGGGCAAGATAAATGTGAATGCGATAGAACACATACTTGAAAAAGATACCTACAGACAGAAAGAAACCCCTGAAAGTGAAGTTGGATCAAAGGTAGCTCTGACTGCCTTTAAAATTTATTTAAGAATCCCTCTTGACTTTCAAATGACTCTGTCTTCAACTAGAAATCTCCTCCAGCTTAAAGGATTCTTATATTAGTCAGAGTTCTCCAGGGAAATAGAACCAATAGCATATTGTTACCGGAGAAGGCAATGGCACTCCACTCCAGTACTCTTGCCTGGAAAATCCCATAGACAGAGGAGCCTAGTAGGCTGCAGTCCATGGGGTCGCAAGGAGTCAGACACAACTGAGTGACTTCATTTTCACTTTTCACTTTCATGCATTGGAGAAGGAAATGGCAACCCACTCCAGTGTTCTTGCCTGGAGAATCCAGGGATGGGGGAGCCTGGTGGGCTGTCTTTATGGGGTCGCACAGAGTCAGACACGACTGAAGCGACTTAGCAGCAGCAGCAGCAGCAGCATATTGCTTCTCAGGGAGAGAGAGAGATTTATTTGGAGGACTTGGAGTACATGGTTATGGAAGCCGTGAAGCCCCTTAATCTGCCATCCGCAAGCTGGAGATCCAGGAAAGTCCAAGGTGTAACTAATCCCATAGACAGAGGAGCCTAGTAGGCTGCAGTCCATGGGGTCGCAAGGAGTCAGACACAACTGAGTGACTTCATTTTCACTTTTCACTTTCATGCATTGGAGAAGGAAATGGCAACCCACTCCAGTGTTCTTGCCTGGAGAATCCCAGGGATGGGGGAGCCTGGTGGGCTGTCTTTATGGGGTCGCACAGAGTCAGACACGACTGAAGCGACTTAGCAGCAGCAGCAGCAGCAGCATATTGCTTCTCAGGGAGAGAGAGAGATTTATTTGGAGGACTTGGAGCACATGGTTATGGAAGCCGTGAAGCCCCTTAATCTGCCATCCGCAAGCTGGAGATCCAGGAAAGTCCAAGGTGTAACTCTAGTCTGAGTCTCAAAGTCTGAGGACCAGGAACCAGTGGAATAAACCCTGGGCCAAGGCAAGGGAATTCTGATGTCCCAGCTCAAGCAGACAGGCAGGAAGGGACCAAGCCCTCCCTCCTACCACTCTGTGTTGTATGCAGGCCCTCCAGAGATTGGATGATGCCCACCCACACTGAGGAGGGTAATTTACTTTACTGAGCCACCAATTCAAATGCTAATCTTGCCAGAAACATCCTCACAGTCACCCCAGAAATAATGTTTCATCTGGCCACCCCATGGCCCAACCAAGTTGACTGATGAAGTTAACCACCATAACTCCCAAAAGATTAGAGAAGATGTTGAATTCTTAAACTATATTGGAACTAGAGGAAAATGTAGCATGCACAGTATCCAACGTGGATGCTTTAACCCTACCTGGATCTTGCTTTTGTTAACAAAAGGCTCTTCAGAACAGC
>SJXQ01012965.1:154340-171895 GCA_006408695.1 Aepyceros melampus | reverse complement strand
GCTTGGGTTTTGAGGTGCGCTGAGTCCTAGAAGGGAGGAATGTGTTTGAATCAAAACATGACTTGAGGGAAGCAGAGAAGGAAACGCCTGGGGCCGGGCTCTGCAGACTGACAGCTGTGAGTCCTGGGCAGGGGACTTAACCCCCAGCTCCTCAGCTGTGAAAGAGGCCAAGCCCGGCCACGCCGGGTCAGGGGGAGGGCACCGCTGGCGTGGGGACGGGCTGATAATGACGGGCAGATGCTCAGCAGATGGGGGGTCGCCCTGTCCGGCTTCACAGGCCAAGGGCCAGGCCTTGTTACTGGCAGAGACTCCTGCGGAAGGAAGGGACGGAGGCAGGGAGGCGGGTGGGTCTAGAAGCGTCAGTAGACCCTCCCTGAGCTCCGCTTTCACAGGACAAACCTTGGCACACCTGCCTGCCTGGCCCTGCGGGCGGCTGCAACTGTGCCACGGGGCCCTCCTGGCACCCCCAGGGCACCACCCGCCTACCAGACAGGCTCTCCCATGAACAGCAGTCCAGCGCCAGGCCAGCATCCATGGAAACAGTCCTCAGCAGGCCCTGCCCTGGGCACACACTAGCCTGTCATTGGGTCCGACTGGTCCACGGACCCTTTCCCAGTCCCCTGGGGCCTGACGGGTTTCTCATCCAGGTTCTGACTCAGAACAAAAGCCGGCAGTGTATAACCCACTGTACTACCCGATAGCCGAGAAGGGTCCGGGGCAGCACCAGTAATCACGCTTGAAAATGTCTCTACAGAAGAGAAGAACTTTCATATGAAAAGAGAGGGCTAGAAAACCTTAAAAGCCACATGTTTCAATACAGGGGAGGTTTTTCTATGCCCCCACCCCTACAACCCTCCACCAAATGATGTCCAATCAGGCCAAGTCTAAGCAAAAATTGAGTTACCAAAAGACATATGGTGCTCAGAGCCTTCTGGGTTTTGAAATCACAGATAAAGGATTACGGGCTGATTTAGAAGCTAGTTGTCCCTCGGGCCACTGGATCTTAAGGCATCTGAGATAAAATACAAGAGGGAAACCACGCAGACACGGCAGAGCCCAGCCTAGGTTCCCCCACACCTGTCAGAACACTGGATGCGACTTCTGGGCACGTCTCCACCCACGTTTTCAGCCAGAATGGAAAACCCACACAAGTGAGAGGCACTGCTACGAAGCCAGCGGTCTCCCCACTCTTTACGATGACTGCGGGCGGCGGGGGTGGGGTGAGGAGAACAGGAATTAGAAATTTTAAAAAAGCAAGGCACTTTACCCAAGACGTGGCCTCCAAAAGAGCAAGATCAACATTTGGCGAAGATGAAGATGAAGCAGGTAAGGAAATCTACAGGTTTAAGACGAGGCTATGGAATCCGGCAAAGAATCTTATAATGGCTTATGCTGCATCCAGAATGCTGGGTGTCGGGTTTTCCTAAAAGCGAGGGGTAACTATACCTGATTTTTCCAAGGTCCAGGAAAACCACCACCACAAACTGTACAGAATAGAAGGTACAATGATCTATATCATATTTTTAAAAATAAAGTCCTCTTATCAAGGTTGATTACCAATCAGATCAATGCAGATACTAACACATAGTAGGGGACACGGCACGTTCACAGGACCCCGGGACTTGCCAGGAGGCTGGGTTTGGGGTCTGTCGCTTCCTGAAGCGAGTGGTCTTGAGGAAGTAACTTAACACCCATCAGTCACCTGATGGAGCTCATTGTCTATTACGTCAATGTGACAGAAGAGTATTTATCTAACTCGCCTCCCAGTTTGGTTGTGAGAATTTAGTGAGAAATAGATCCAAAGGTACTTTAAAAACTATAAAATACTAGAGTGGGAGGGTTTTAGGCAGCTTTATGCTGGAGTTACGTTTTATGGTCAGTAAATGAGATGAAATAGCATGTATCAAAATTACTCTTGAAAAATTCCTTCTTGAGAAGTCCACAGTGTTCCACACTATGGTTTTGCATAAACTATAGCGTCTCTCAATGAATCCTTTCAATATTGGAACAAATTACAGCAGCGGGCCTGTGTTTAGAGGCCATGCAACCCCTAAAAGGTAAATAAACAGAATAAAATTGTGTGTCTATACATACATATACATTTTTTTTTACCAAATGTGTACACAAATATGTATAAATCCATGAATGCTGAAAGCTCACACACTGACTTCACCTTATAACTAAGAGGCTTTGCCACATGCAACTGTGAGTTACTTCACTTCTGTAAACAATAACAGCGTGTTTCTGGGAATACTGAAAAGCTTTTCAGTATCAGGAAGTTCTCCCTTTGCCTTTCGTGATAATTTAAAGATAGCCAGGCCCGTTGTCTAATTTTAGTATTCGGTTTTTCATTCAACAAGCATTCACTAGACACTCATATGACCCAGGCTCTGTGCAGAGCAACGGGAAGGAAGCAAAAAGACAATACAGGCCCCCACCCTCAAGGAACGTGCCAGCCGGTGAGTGGAAACAAAGGCTGCACAGATAACCAGAAGGTGAACTGGAAGGAACCAGATAGCATTTGGAGGGGTATGTGTTGGAATTTGGAAATGCAGAAGTGACCCTGGATAGATCACGAAAGATTTCAGCCAGGAGACCGTGTGTAGGCTGGGTCCCCAGGATAAACTTCTTCAATATGGAAACACAAGGGGATAAGGATTGATAAAGCAAGACTACAGAGCCATGGAGACTCCTGGCATGCCGGAAAAGCAACACACACAGCAGACAGATGGGTGGCTCTAGCACTGACGGGGCGCCAACGTGGCATCGGGAACGAGGCTAGATCAACGCAGCTGCAACCGTCAAGATGACACAAAGGCAACACACTCATAACTCTCTACATCTCAATTCTAGACAACACTGCTGGGCCTCGTGCAATTGCCCTCTGACCCTTCCCTGTCCTCTGTGCTGGGAGGCTCACCCTGGCAGGGGTGGGGGATGCAACACGGCCCCCTGATCCCCTCTGGGTTTGCCCAGTGGGACAGACAGCAGCAGATGGGCGGAAAGGAGGAAAGTGAGGTCAGGGTGCTTATTTTTCATCACTGGCAGAATCGAGGTTCGAACCCAACCTGTCTGTCTCCAGAGCCCATGCTGAGCCTCGGGGATGTAACCTGGTGACAGGCTACAGGAGGCCTTGAGAGAAACGCAGAGCATCTTCTGTGCTAATTCTCAAGAGTCAGTGACTCATTTCAGACGCATGTAGCCTACGCTTGCTCATCTTTTTAAACAGTCTTGCGAGCGTGATGCTCCAATCAGACATTCACGTCAGTAGATGGTGCCAAATGTGCAACAGCCATCTTAAAAAAAAAAAAAAAAGGGCACAAAAACTCAGAGATATTCCAAGACTCTGGGCCAGATCCTTTCCCAGACCCAGGATCTCACACCTGCTGTTTCCTTTCTTAGGTTCTTAGCTAGCTGAGAGAGAATGCGTGCTATTGGTGATCAGAAGGCGTATGTCATGGAATTTCTCTAGCAAACATATGCCCTTCATCATCTTTCTAAACTGCCCTAAAATTTTTTCCACCACCACCTCCCCCATTCCTAAGACAGCTTAGACACTTGTCACCATTCCCTGCTTGTCAGAGCACCCTTTGTCACTGGTGGGTCGTGTACAGGACAGTGTGAAGTCTGAGCCTTGTTTCAGAGGACTCTGCACCACCCTTCTGGAGCCTGGTCTCGCCCTGACACCAGGGCAGGGAGGGGAAGAGCAGACATTTTACTAGAGGGATTCCAGAGACAAGATGTTTAGACTTTACCCGGGACAGGCTGAACAGAGCCGCTGGCAAGGCACGTGGGTGCGATCCAGTGACGCCCAGCAGGGGCTCTGACTGCCTGGAACTCCGAGGTAATTACCCCTCTCCCCTCGCACCCAGCTTTGAACCCTTAGTCAGACATTGTTCGGTTTGGGATTCCGTAACTCGTGAAACTGGAGTTTTACAAAAGGTTCTGCAAGGGGAATAAGCCAGTTACAAAAGGACAAATACTGTAGGATTCCACTTATATGAGGTCCCTAGAGTAATCAAATTCTTAGAGACAGAAAGTGAATGGAGGGTGCCAGGGCCCCAGGGAGGGAAGAATGGGATTCATTGTGAATGGGGACAAAGTTTCAGTTTTGCAAGATGAAAAGAGTTCTGTGGACCGATGCTCGGGATGGCTGCACACCATGAGCATGAACCTCGTGCTGAACTGTACACTCGAAAACGGCTAACACGGGTCAGTTTCATGTCAAGTGCAAAAGTCAGACCTGACTTAGCAACTAAACCACCACTACCACAACTAAAAACTGAAACAGGGTTCTAAAAAGGGCAAGAGAATAATGAATGGGATGAGACTGCTGCAGAAAAAAAAACAAAGAACTAGAGCTACTGACACTGAACAGTTTCAAGAAGGAGGGGATATAGCCATACCTACGCTGGTTCACGTTGAGGTTTGACAGAAAACGACAAAATTCCGTAAAGCAATTATCCTTCAATTTAAAAATAAATAGATTTTTTTCAAAAAGGAGTGAACTGTTTCATTAACGCTTTACTATAGGAGGGACCCTAATGGGTCCCTGATGGAGCCAGATGCCTGGGTTCAAATCCCAGCTCTGAACAGGACAAGCCAGGCGGCCTTGAGCAGGTTTCTCAAATCTGGGGGGCTCTGTTTCCTCACCAGTCACAATGGAGAGACCACACAGAGCATGCCAAACCTCTGTAAGTGAGCAATCACCAGACCGAAACGATCGTTTCCTATTTCTACTCTGAGATGACTCACTCTCCGGTCCAGGGACTGAAGGCCCTGATGGGTCCCTCTAGGATCTGCCGGTCTGGAGGGAAATCAGGGTTCACAGGGCGCGGGGACACAGGCGCCAGGCTTGGGGCCCCAAGAGAGCCTCATCTGGATTCATTCTTGTTTTAAGACTTTATGGAATTTGTTACAGTGCTGCTCCAGTTTTGTGTTTTGGTTTTTTCTGGCCATGAGGCATGTGGGATCTTAGCTTCCCAGCCAGGGATCAAACCTGCACCTCCTGCATTGGAAGGCGAGGTCCTTTTTTTTTTAACTGGAGGAAAATTGCTTTACAATGCTGTGTTGGCTTCTGCTCTACAACAGCACGAATCCGCCATAAGTGACATATATCCCCTCCTCGCAGGCCGCCCTCCGCTCTCCTTCCCACCCTTCTAGGTCATCACAGAGTGCCAGGCTGGGTTCCGTATGCTATGTATATAACAACTTCTCACCCGCTATCTGTCCCTACACATGGCAGCGTATGTAAGTCAATGCTACTTTCTCCACTCGTCCCACTGGCTGCTTCCCCCACTGTCCACAAGTCCTTTCTTTACATCTGTATCTCCATTCCTTCCCTGCAAATAGATTAATCAAGACCCTTTTTCTAGATTTCATATATATGCATTAATATACAATATTGGTTTTTCTCTTCCTTCAGTTCAATTCAGTTGCTCAGTCGTGTCCGACTGTAACCCATGAATCGCAGCACTCAGCCATAAAAAAGAACAAATTTCAGTCAGTCCTAGTGAGATGGATGAAACTAGAGCCTGTCATAGAGAGAGAAGATGAAGTCCTCACCACTGGGCCACCAGGGAGGTCCCACTGCTGAAATTCAGCAGGAGGTGGGGAGGTGTGGGGCAGGGTTCCTGCAGGGACGCCAGGGGCATAGCACGTGGGAACAGGTGTCAACCAGCGGGCTCCTTCAGACACCACCCAGGGGGTAGCATCTTAGGGCACCTGGGAGGGGAGGCTGCCTCGGGTCAGGAGAGCAGGCTTGAGGCCTTTCCCAGACACTATCCTGCATCCTCGGGGCAACGGGCAGCTCCCTGGGGACTTTGTGTAACTCAGAGATAAATGAGACTCCTGCTCTACAAAGTATGGCAGGCGTGCGATTTGAAGGGAAATGCGGGTGAAGACAAGGAAACGTGTCCGGAGACCCTCCTTGGCAAGCTGGTGAAAGGACCTCAGATCCAAGTAGTACCAAGTGCGTGGCTTCTTCCAGAAGCAAGGGCTGACGAAAACCATCCACACCCCTTCGTGTCTGTGACCAGTCCTGTCTTCGGATCCATCACTCACTCATCAAACACAACTGAGCGCTTCACAGGCTATGGCCCAGGGAGCCAGATGCCTGGGTTCAAATCCCAGTCTGAACAGGACAAGCCAGGCGGCCTTGAGCAGGTTTCTCAAATCTGGGGGGCTCTGTTTCCTCACCAGTCACAATGGAGATGAACACGGAAGCACCTCAGAGGGGTGGTTGTTATTGTTTAGTCGTGTCTGACTCTGCGACCCCATGGACTGCAGCACACCAGGCTTGCCTGTCCTTCACCATCTCCTGGAGTTTGCGCAAACTCATGTCCATTGAGTCAGTGATGCCATCCAGCCACCTCATTCAGTGAAGGTTAAACAAAGGGACAACGGTACGTGCTCACACCATGTGACATCTGACGTTGCCTGGTGAGCCCTTCAGCACTGTCTGTCTCCCACTCCTCCCCCGCCACTACACACACACACAGACACACAGACACACACACACACAGAGTGCCCGGCCCTGGGCAGGGAAAGATGGATGGGACACAGCCCCTACCTTGGAGAAGCACAAGCTCTGGCTGGGAAATAACATCTCTGTGTTGTCAGAGCTGTAATTAAGTGCAAGACGCAGTCTGAACACACATTTTTACATAATTAAATTATATCAACTCAATACAAGGCCGTTTTCTCGGCAGGCAAAGAAATGGCACACAGAGCCAGGTTTCAGTCTCTGAGAGCAGTGCCGTGCGGGCAAGGCGGCTTAATTACTTTCCAAAGGACGAATTCGGTGAAGCCCTGCTCACTGTCATTATCTTTATCATATGGCCCATGCATTCCCGGGGGAGCAGTCTCCGTGTTTCACACACGGGATGGTTCAGCATGACAAGGGACTCCATGCTACATGAAGCATCATCCTCAGTTCTGTGCCTGAGGATTTTCAACTGTTGGTGACACTGTAACCGGGGCTACTGCGCACAGGCACGCTGCAGATGACAGTCCTAATTCTACCAGCGCTTCTCTGGTGGCTCAGCGGTTAAAAACCCGCCTGCCAACGCAGGAGACTCGGGTTCAATCCCTGGAGTGCGAAGATCCCCCGGAGAAGGAAATGGCAACCCACTCCAGTGTTCTTGCCTGGAGAACCCATGGACGGAGGAGCCTGGCGGGCTGCAGGCCACAGGGTCGCGAGAGTCAGACAGGACTTAGCGACTAAACAATAACAACCACTCTAAGCAACTGCTCGACCAGAACATATTTGTCTAAGAATGGTAAAAGTTCTTGTTACACAAAATAATTTGGGGAGGGGCTGATTTAACAGTTCAATCCATTTTTATGGCTAAAAATGTTGATTTTTCCAAGAACTACTTCACTGGGTCGACTCCTCTGGCTGAATATAATTTGTGCGAAGCCTATGAAACCGCCCCTTGTTGTTGTTAAGTCACTGAGTCGTGTCTGACTCTTTTGCGACTCCGTGGACTGTACCCACCAGGCTACTCTATCCGTGGGATTTTCCAGGCAAGAACACTGGAATGGGTTGCCATGCCCTCCTCATTAAAAAAAAAAAACAAAAAAACACATTATTTCAAGGATATGTAGAAGTGGCACCTATTTAACCTTGATTTAGCATACACATTACAGGTGAGGTGTTTTGACCGGTGCATGTATATTTCACATGTCCACACAGCCATCAGGATACCCACCAGGCGCAGGCTCTGCTGAGGAGCAAAAATAATACAAACACGACCACCGGGAGCCTCTGCCTGGAAAAGGGTGACAGCCTAGCGGGCGATCTGAAAGTAAATCACCGTGACAGGCCTCTGGGATCGTGGTGATGGCAGAGGTTTAGTGGCACCAAGAAAGGGCCCCCTCACCAGACTCGGGAGCCGGGGGTGGTGGCTGGGGAAGCAGCTGGGAGTTGAGACACGCAGCTGCCTCTTGGGGGCTTGCGTGCCAGAAAGGTGGGGGGACTCTGAAAGACTTTCCAACAGGAGGGGGTTTCCTGGCTGAGATCGGCCTTTTGGAAGGAGCATTCTAACTCCACCTTACGTGAGCCCACCTTCGCCACGCGTTCCGGCGCCATCCATTTATGCCCTGCAAGTGTGAAATGTCAAAGTATTACCCGCTCAGTCGTGTCCGACTCTGCGCAACCCCATGGACGGGTAGCCACCAGGCTCCTCCATCCATGGGATTCTCCAGGCAAGAATACTGGAGTGGGTTGCCATTTCCTTCTCCAGGGGATCTTCCCAACCCAGAGATCAAAGGCATGTCTCCTGCATCACAAAGGTTCTTTACTACCTGAGCTACCAGGGAAGCCCCAATCTACATACTGATGGCTCTCAAACATCTCCTCTCCAGGACAGACATTTCCCTGGCTCCGGTTTCTGCCTCCCACGAGCCAGTCAGCCCCTTGGCTTTAGGTCCCACAAGCCCCAACTGAACCATTGTCTGCCTGTCCGTCTTTCCAGCTTCCTCTAGCTCAGCCTGCGGCACTCACTTGGGTGGACGCATCAGGGACCTGGGAGGCGTCCTCAGTTCCTCCTCCTCCTGCCTGTAAAGGCTGAAGCCCAGGTGAGGCCAGCCCCCAAGCAGCCCTCTGGTGGGAATCGCCACCATTCTCCCTGGGTTCACATGACAGCCCCCTCTCTCCCTCAGCAGCCCCCCAGCCCCTCCTCCACACTGAGGGGAGAGGCATTCTCTAAAACTCCCTAAAAATTTGACCATGTCACTCTATCGCCTCAAAATTCTCCACCACATTCTCTCTGCTCCCCAGAAATAAGACCAAACTCCTAATGTGGCCCAAAGGCCCCACAGAACACTCCCCGCCTCATTTCAGCTCTGTTCCGTTTTTCTTTCTTTCAAGGGAAGACTTTCAGTTTCTGAAAAGGTCCTTCCCCGCCCAGGCCTTCACACCCAGTCTAGAATGTTCTTTCCTGCCCTCTCCCCACCCCTGGGGGTGAGTGGCTTCCGCTCCCCAGGGAAAAGCTCATGCAGGCCTTTCCGGGTCCCATGCCCGGCCCCTCTACTGAACCTGCTTCTCAGCACCGTCTATGCCCAGGGTCGTGAAACAGCTGACCGAGAACTCGATGCTGAGTGTCTAGCTCCTGAAGGGCAACGCATGCTTCCTTTTGAAAGCCAGGGCCACGTGGACTCCGCGTGTGGCTGGAACCCTCAGACCTGCGTAGTGAGAGCTCGGTGGGTACGCAAGCACGTGTTGAGTAAGAAAAAGGAGCTGAGACTGGAGATGGAAAGGCTAGTTTGGGGCGCTGCCCTTACAACACACCCCAGGTGAGCTCTGACCAGGATCTGGGTGAAGCGGGGGCAGGAATAATGAGATCCGTGGGAGAGGAGGACTCTCCCGTGGAGATGAGAAACCGGGGGGAAAGACGCATGCAGGACACTGACGAGGGGAAACCGATGCTTCTAGGGAGGACATGTTTTAAACATTCCCCATTGTCCTGGGCACATTGTAGGGACGCACTCAAAACTGGCTCCATCTGCCAAGTGAACTTAAAGGCCTCTCTCTCCATGAATACTCGCCTGATCGTCTCTATCCTCATTATCCTTAACTGTGAGTTGCCCATTGTCTGCGAAAGGTTCTTTGTGGGAATAATTTGCAGTCCAGGACAATGATGCCTTCCCCTCCAGAGGGCACGGAATGAAGGATACAGCCAGTGCTGGACCCCACCGCAAGGACAAACCACAACTGAGACGCCACCCCAAGAGGCTGGCACCTCTGTTCTCCCCTCTGCAGGTAGCCAAGGTCTCCCATGGAACTCCCCACCTGGGGCAGGCTCTGGGCTCGGCGATCCCACCCTCTTGCATCATCCAAGGCTAATGGTCAAATCTGCCCCTTCACAGAGAGGATAGTTTATTAAAGACAGCGAGTTTAAATCTTTTCCAGAAAGCTGGCAGGATAAATACGCTACTGCATTTTAAGACACAACTAAGTACTCTTGTAAAAATGTAGCTTTCCCCACAAATAGTTTTTTCCAATAAAGATACGGCTTGAGAGGAAACAAAATTGAAAGTATGTCTACCTAATTCTTGATTGGAAAATAAATACTTTAAAGAAGGAAAATCTTCTAAAGAGCTATTTCTTTAAAGGAAACCAAAGAGGATATGTACTTGCCCCGGGTGGCATATAAGACAGCCCCCGTTTCCCACAACATCGAAACAAACATGCTGCTTTCAGCAGAATATTAAACTTAGTGTCAAACATCTAGTGGGAAAAACACGAAGCTTTGGTGGGGAGAGTTATATTGATAATACTTACATGCCATTTACAATTTGCAGCATACTTTTAAAAAAGTTTTCCACGTGTCTGGTGGCATTCAAAACATTTTGCTAATCCTAGAAATCCTCAATTAATAAGCTAGGATTTTAAAGATGAATAATTATAGTTTTCCTGAAAGAGACTTTTGTAAGTGGCACAAAATACCATTGGTTTTAAGTCCTTAGAGAAGCTGTTTTTGCTACTAAAAGCAAAGCTTTAATGTTCAATTTTCAATGCTATCATAATTAAGTTTTTCACGCTTCTAGTTTTATAGCTCGAACAGACTTCGACAGTAGAAACAAAGATGTTATTTCTTTTCTATCCACTCTCCACTCAACTAAAATGTGTATTTTTTAAGAGACTATATGAAAAAGCTTATATTTTCTCAGAAATTAACAAGAACTGACTAATATTTACTTTTAAGCCTGGTTTGGTGAACTTTCCATCAGAATGCTTGGGTTTGTTTATAATGTCATAAATGCTTGTGGTTTGGCTATAAAATATATTCTCTGCCAGAATATCAAGTATACCAATTAAAAATTCTCACTTCGTATGGGTGCTTACTTGGCATTTTCCTGTAAAAACTATTTTCTTTGGATTTTGCTAACAGAGAAAATCTAACTCAGTCCTCAGCCACCACAGAAGAATACATGAGGTTTGAAAAGACTTCATATTGTTGAGTTCAGAGTCATTTCTTCACACGAGTTCCTTGACCTTGTTTCAAACCCAACATGAAAATTTGCCAACATGAAAATTCTATCAGAATCAGAGTTAACAGAATCACAGATGCCAAAATATTTCTAAGATTTTAAGTAAAGTATTCTTAACTCCCTCAATATAGACGCTTAGAAATAAAAACAAGTTTTCATTAATTTAGAAAAAATAAATGGCAGTAGCTGCGGCCATGAAATTAAAAAACGCTTGCTCCTTGGAAGAAAAGCTATAACCAACCTAGACGCATATTAAAATGCAGAGATATCACTTTGCCAACAAAGGTCCGCAGAGCCAAAGCTATGCGTTTTCCAGCAGTCATGTATGGATGTGAGAGCTGGACCATAAAGAAGGCTGAGCACTGAAGAACTGATGCTTTTGAACTGTGGTGCTGGAGAAGACTGTTGAGAGTGCCCTGGACTACAAGGAGATCAAACCAGTTAATCCTAAGGGAAATCAGTCCTGAATATTCATTGGAAGGACTGATGCTGAAGCTGAAGCTCCAACACTTTGGCCACATGATGCAAAGAGCTGACTCACTGGAAAAAAACTCTAACGCTAAGAAAGACTGAGAGCAGAAGAAGGGGATGACGGAAGATGAGATGGTTGGACATGAGTCTGAGCAAACTCTGGTAGATCGTGAAGGACAGGGAAAGCCGGTGTGCTGCAGTCCCTGGGGTCACAAAGAGTCGAACTCAACTTAGCAAGTGTTCAACGATAACAAAGTTCAAAAGATGACTGTAGTGGCTTCAGAATGTCATTGGGAGCAGGAGGTAGCAAGGACTTGACAGGCTAAGGTTATTAACAAGTAGCACCTGCAGGGGAAGTCCAGTTACATCAGAAGTGGTAGCTGAGCCATGCACAGGCTATAGAAAGGAGCATGGGAAGCTCTCTCACAGCACCTTTCCAGGCAAGACAGAAAAAAAAGCTATCAGCCAGAATCATAACCTTTAAGGCAATGACCAACTTCCATGTTATTATAACACTGAAATATTTTATATAAGTGTTGGGAGTATTTACAGCATTACGGTACAGATTACAATTATGCTGTACTGCAGGAAATTACCCCTAAAATAAAAAAGGAAATTCCCCCTTAAAAAGAAAAGGGAAAAGTAGGGGAAAAAAGGGGGTTAGCCACAATACATGTAAAACAGACAAGAATTTTAGGTGAAAACCGATAAAAGGTAACAACATGAAGTAGCAATCAAAAGAACTAATATGGTCTTGGGCTACATTATTAGAAGTATAGACTTTAGAACAAGGGAGGTAAGTATCCAGCTCTACTCCGTTCTATTTAAAAAACATGCTTGGACTACGAAGATATTCAGCTGTGTCAAATTTAAAGAGGCACATAAGTGAGTGAGTGAAAGTTGCTCAGTTGTGTCCAACTCTTTGCAACCCCTGGACTATACAGTCCATGGGATTCTCCAGGCCAGAATACTGGCAGGGGTAGCCTTTCCCTTCTCCAGGGGATCTTCCCAACCCAGGGATCGAACCCAGGTCTCCAGCATTGCAGGCGGATTCTTTACCAGCTGAGCCACAAGGGAAGCCCAAAGAGGCATACAGACAAAAGAAAAGAAGTATAGGCCGGGCAAACCAGAATGATGAAGGGCCTAAAACTGTCTTGTGAGGATTTCTTTTTTTAAAGGTAATGTTTAGCTGGAATCAGACCTGAGAAGGAGCTATCATGACTGTCCTCAAACATGGGACGACCTATACATGGAGAAGAGATTAGACCTATTTCCTATGGAACCAAGGGGCAGAACTTGGGCCAAATTTTGACTGCATTTAGCAACGGATGGTCTGAATCACACAAAGAAGGAATGGACTGCATGCAGAAATAGTGAGTTTTCAGTTCTTTGGAACTGCTCAAACATGGGTTGAATAACCTCTGGAACAGAGATCTTGAGCCCTGGAGGGCTGGGTGGATGGAATCAGGGGATGACAGGACAGGCAAGGAGGACCAGAGACACTGCCCTCTCCCCGAGTTCAGCGGGGGATGCTCTCCGGGGTTTATCTGCCTGACATTTGCATTCCTGGGTGAGCTGTACTTTGATGAAACATTCGGAGGCTTAAGAAAGAAAATCATGAGATGAGATCACCCCCTCAAACTCAGATCCCTCAAACTCTGAAATTCTTGTAACCTACGGCAACTAAGCCAACGTGTGCACTGACTTGTTTTGAAGAACTGTGATTGATGGAAGAATTCAAAGTGACTCACAGAAATGAAATAGCAACAGTTATGTTCTTCCCACGCACTTCCTTCCCTCTTTCCTCCAGTGTCTTGACTCCCAGTCTCATACCAACAAGGTATAATGAAAAGAGCTTGATGTTTCAGTTCAGTCGCTCAATTGTGTCCAACTCTTTGCGACCCCATGGACTGCACAGGCCTCCCTGTCCATCACCAACTTCCGGAGCTTGCTCAATCTCATGTCCATTGAGTCAGTAATGCCATCCAACCATCTCATTCTCTGTTGTCCCCTTCTCCTCCCACCTTCAATCTTTCCCAGCATCAGAGTCTTTTCCAGGGAGTCAGTTCTTCGCATCAGGTGGCCAAAGTATTGGAGTTTCAGCTTCAACATCAGTCCTTCCAATGAATATTCAGGACTGATTTCCTTTAGGATGGACTGCTTGACGTTTAGATTTCAAAAAATTCAGACTAGTTCCTCAAAAATGTTAAACCCAGAGCTACCATATGCCTCAGCAATTCTATTCCTAGGTAAGTGTGAGTGAAAGTCACTCAGTCATGTGCAACTGTTTCTGACTCCATGGACTGGAGCCTGCCAGGCTCCTCTGTTCGTGGAATTCTCCAGGGAAGAAGACTTGAGTTGATTGCCATTCCCTTTTCCAGGGAATCTTCCCGACCCAGGGACTGAACCTGGGTCTCATGCATTGAAGGCAGATTCTTTACCATCTCAGCCATCAGGGAAGCACTCCTTCTAGGTATCAACCAAACAGAAATGAAAACATATGTTTACACAAAAACCTGGATATGAATGTTCCTAACAGTATTATTTATGGCAGTCAAAAAGTAGAAACAACCCAAACGCCTGTCTACTGGTGAACAGAGAAATAAAGTAGGGTCTACCCATATAGCAGAATATTTGGCCATAAAAAGAATGGAGTACTGGCACACGCTACAGCGTGGATGACCCTTCAATCATTATGCTAAGTGAAAACAGCCGGATAAAAGGCCACACACATGATGCCATTTATACTGAATATTTAGAATCCGTAGAGACAGAGAAATAGGTTGGTATCGCCAAAGGGCCAGGGCAACAGGGAATACAACCTACTGGGTGCAGGAGTTTCTGGGTGGTGATGAAAATGTTCTAAAATTAGATAATGTTGACGCATGCCCAATTCTGTTAATATACTAAAAGCCACTTAAGTGTATACTTTAAAAAGGGAGAATTTTTATAGAAAGTGAATTATCTCTCTCAATAGCTGTTATTAAAACAAACCAAAAAAATTCATGCTGGTATCCAAGCCTTACTAGTTGTGTGGCCTTATAAAGTTAGAAAAATGTCTTTGAGCCTCAGTTTCCTCCTATGCAAAGGAAGGGTTTGAAGGAAAAAATGGAGTAAAAGATGGCAAGTGTGTCCCAAACAGGAAATTGGCTTATAAGTGACAGCTTTAGTCCACTTTTCAACTGTTGTAGTTTTTTCTTAAGTGGACAGAAGTTTGTGATTTCTAGCTCACTTTACAGAGTCCTAAACAGTTTGGAGAAAAAAACACTACACACATTTCCTACTGAAATGAGACAGCCAGCATCTATAAGGAACATAGAGAGTCTTTTCATGAGGCTAGATACTGCCTATGTTGACATTTAATATCCATTACAAATTAAGTACAAGAGACAGTAAGGGAAAAAATACAGTGGAGACTAGAGGTTTCACTCATTAGAACAACGTTTTTTCTTCCTCCCTTTTCACGTTTTATTATTAACTTCTATCTTGATCGCACCAGGAAGACGTAAACTCTGGCAGTCATCCAAATAACAAGTATGGGATGCATTTTCTGAAGCTAATAAACAGCTATGACTTTTTGGTTCCTGTCACTATCGAAAGCATGGTGTGTGCTCAACATATGAACATGGAGGGGTTCATCTACTGTGTGGTGTAGTCCTGCCATTGTCATGGAAATCTCTAATTCAAAAAGAATTTTTTTTCACTGTTGCCAATAAAATACCCAAATGTTTAATTTAATGCTTGGTGAAATGGTGTTCTTGTGATCCACTGCTTTCATTGAATCATCACAGTCATTAATTGGGTTGTACTCATTTTCACTTAGCAAAGGCCTCTTAAAATGAGTAATTTCTCATCCAAACATCTCTGCCTAAAACATCACCAGTGTGGCACTCACTTCTACCTCAGAGACCATTCGCACTTTAAACTTTATTCATAAGCTAACCAAAAAAAAAAAAAAAAAAACCAAGAAACGAAAAAGCACAGAGCTAAGAGCTTTGTAAAAAAAAGTAATTCAACTGTTACAATTCGGTGGTATTTTGAATTGATCTTATTGCTTGTTTCTAAGCTATTTTAAAGTCATTTTTTTCCTGCGGGGACATGGGTAGGGAATGGATGGATTGCAAGTTTGGGATTAGCAGATGTAAACTATTATATATAGGGTGGATAAACAACAAAAGTTCTACTGTGTAGCACAGGGGCTCTTCAGAAAAACCAAAAGGAAAAGAATATAAAAAAAGAAGAGATATACGTTATAACTGGGCCATTTTGCTGTACAGCAGAATTTAACACCCTGTAAATCAACTATGCTTAAATAATAAAGTCATTTTTCTTTAAACTGTTAGCCATACAATATAAAACCTGGTTTTTACTTTCTTCTAGACACTTGCCAGTAAAATTCCTTACCAATATCTCTAACACACACTTAAAAAGAAAAGGCAGAAATCCAGAATGTTCATGAATAGATGCACAACTTTATGACTGAACTGCTATTTAGAAGCAATATGACCAGCCCCTAAACAACTGCTCAAATATCTACTTAATGTTGTGGAGGATAAAGCCGTTTCCATGACTCTCAACTACATATAAGAAATTCCAATGGCCAGAAGGGCACCAAATACATTCTATCCTCCTCCAGCTCTGAAACTCTTGTAAAATTTGAAGAGCAAAAACTTTCATCCTTCCTGCTGAAGAGGCCATTACAAGTTAATGAAGGCTCACTTGTGATTGACGTGAAAATTACAAGCTGCCAAAACTACACGACTATATACTCTCCCATGAAAAAGATGATAAATTTCGCCAGAGGTTAAAATATCATTACAGATCAACCCGGTGATCTTAATTGCCAAGGCTACTACCTGCTATTTGCAAACAGGTGTCGAATAACTAAGATATTCGCCTAAATCACAAATACAACTGCAAAATAAATTGCTCAAGTCATCTAGAATTCCAAATGATTTCACCTGTACTAGAGGCACATTCTAGAAAATACACGATTTTTTTTTTCTTTAACAAGTTTCTGGGATCCTCTAATAAAGCAATAAATCCAACATATAAAAAATTGCATGGTTAACTTCTGTGTGAATGTTCTGATAAACCATGCAGTCTGCTGTGACAATCCTCAACCCTACTAGTGAAACTAACACCTTTGAAACGTAAGATTTTATATAATTTTTAAAGATGCCATATTGATAGCTATTAATATTTCCTCCCTGTAAACAAACAAACAAACCCCCGAAGTATCACCCTGTAAACAGTCGAAACACTTTGAAGCCCGGTTCACTCTGCCTGTCCATTTAAACAGCTCTAGACTGCATGAAAGTGTTGATGGTTTCATCAAAGTAGAATGGACTGGATCTGAGTCCATGTAAAAATTGCATGGTTAACTTCTGTGTGAATGTTCTGATAAACCATGCAGTCTGCTGTGACAATCCTCAACCCTACTAGTGAAACTAACACCTTTGAAACGTAAGATTTTATATAATTTTTAAAGATGCCATATTGATAGCTATTAATATTTCCTCCCTGTAAACAAACAAACAAACCCCCGAAGTATCACCCTGTAAACAGTCGAAACACTTTGAAGCCCGGTTCACTCTGCCTGTCCATTTAAACAGCTCTAGACTGCATGAAAGTGTTGATGGTTTCATCAAAGTAGAATGGACTGGATCTGAGTCCATGCGCAGCAAACACTGCGCACATCCTCGAAGGAGCGTTTTGTTATTAAGGGATGTGTTTTCCGAGTTCTTCATCCAGACATTTCTAAACAGATGTGAGTTTGGAAGCAGAAAGCAACACGTCCCCGCGGAGCCCCGGAGCGCCGGGGCCTCCCCACGCGCTGCCCGGCCGGTGCGCCCGCGCGTGTCTCCCCGGGACCGGCCGCTCCCCGCGCGCACTGGCCGGAGCCTGGAGCAGGAGCCGGGAGCCGGGAGCAGCGAGCCGCGCCGGGGCGGGGGCGGGGGCGGGGGCGCAGCGAGGCGCGGGCGGCCCGGGGGCTCGGCAGCCCAGCACAATGCGCCCGCGGCGGCGGGAACCGCGCGCCCCTCCGCAGCAACTTTGCGCGGCCTCCCCGGCCGCCCCGGCCTCGCCCC
>SJXQ01012965.1:132767-153790 GCA_006408695.1 Aepyceros melampus | reverse complement strand
GCGGCGGCGGCGCGGGAGGGGGCGCGCGGGGAGCGGGGGAGTCGCACCCCACCCCACCTCCGGCCCCGGCCGGGGCAGCCCCTCCTGCGGCCGCCGGCGCCCGCGCGCCCCCGGGGGCGCTGTCCCCGCGCGCCCTGCGGGCGGCTCCAGGACCAAACATGGACAACTCGCGGGCCCATCTCGGCCGGGTGTCCACGTCGGAGCGGCTCCGCTTTGGCCACGTCCTGCCAGGCGCGCCCCTCCGCGCGTTCTTCCGCCGCGGCCAGGCCCTGCCTGGAGTGAGAATCGGCGCCGGGCTGGTGACGGCTCGAACCGATGCGGCTTCCCACGTCCAGAAGGGGCCCTCCAGATGTCAGGCTGGAAAGGCCGGGGCCTTTAAGGGGAGCTAAAACATCTGCCGGGGTCCCTCCCACCCCTGATCAGCCCCTGAGGTGGCGGCGAGATTTGTCACGTGAGACACTTGTTAACTTGCTACAGGACCCACGGAAATCTCTACTTTGTCTCAGAGAGACAGGGAGGCGGGACAAAGTACCACAGAAAGAAGGAAACGCGCAAATCCACGGGGTTGTCACGTTCCCAGTCCCTGCGCATAGTGCCAGCCACTGACCGTGGACTGAACTGAAGATGCTCCCACGTGACAAGTGAGAGAGTATGAGTTTGACAATCCTCTGACTTAGTCCAGGAGTTGGCCTTAGTCCGGGAGGCCTGGTGTGTGCCATTCATGGGGTCACAAAGAGTCGGACACGACTGAGCGACTGAACTGAACTGACTTTGTCCAGAATAGACGGTGTAACATTTTTGCTCCTGGTTGCACAGTAGTTGCAATTCACTCACATGTTCAGTTCTGACTGGTTTCCGGTCGTAGGCATTAGCTCCTGTGCTGTGTGCTGGGCTTGGTCGCTCAGTCGGGTCCGAATCTTTGCAACCCCACGACTGTAGGCCGCCAGGCTCCTCTGTCCATGGGCTTCTCCAGGCAAGAATACTGGAGTGGGCTGTCATGCCCTCCTCCAGGGGAATCTGCCCAACCCAGGGATCGAACCCAGCTCTTGTGCATTGCAGGCGGATTCTTGACTCTCTGAGACTCCAGGGAAGCTCAGGGTTGAACACAAGTAGGTGAAATGAGAACTGAGTAAAAAGTTACTATTAGGAAAACCTGGGGGCCTCGCTGGGGTTCAGAGGTTGATGGGGACCTCTCTTTGCAAAAGCCGAGGACAGGGTCAGGGATGGGACCCCGCTGCTCTGAGCCTGACATACGGGTTAGCAGGACTGGCATTCGATGCTGTGGACAGACGGGAAAGGTTGAAGCCCCGTCCTGGTCAAGGAGACCAAGAACAGAAGACCGCAGGGATTGCTAAGAGGAAAAGGACACTGGGATGGGCATGGAGTGGGGTGGGGAGGTGGCATGACCCTCGAGGGCCACAGGTGCTGTGGGTTTACCTGGGACCTGGGGTTGGCAGGACAGGGTTAAGGACTGTGGAGGAAGCAAGCAGCAGGTGCTGCTGACAGGCCCTAGGGCTGACCTGCTGTGAGCGGACAGTCTGTATTCAGACAGTGGGGAAATGAGAGTGGCCTGAGCTAAGAGAGAGCCAGCAGAGCAGCCTGAGCCAGACCCGGCAGGAGACAGAGGGAGACAGGAGGCTTGCACGCCAGCAGGTGTACACTGGGATGGGCATGGAGTGGGGTGGGGAGGTGGCATGACCCTCGAGGGCCACAGGTGCTGTGGGTTTACCTGGGACCTGGGGTTGGCAGGACAGGGTTAAGGACTGTGGAGGAAGCAAGCAGCAGGTGCTGCTGACAGGCCCTAGGGCTGACCTGCTGTGAGCGGACAGTCTGTATTCAGACAGTGGGGAAATGAGAGTGGCCTGAGCTAAGAGAGAGCCAGCAGAGCAGCCTGAGCCAGACCCGGCAGGAGACAGAGGGAGACAGGAGGCTTGCACGCCAGCAGGTGGCTGACACCAGCAGTGTTGGAGATGAGCCTGATGCTGAAGCTGCAACTCCAGTACTTTGGCCACCTGATGCGAAGAGCAGACTCATTGGAAAAGACCTTGATGCTGGGAGGGATTGGGGGCAGGAGGAGAAGGGGACGACAGAGGATGAGATGGCTGGATGACATCACCGACTTGATGGACATGAGTGTGAGCAAACTCCAGGAGTTGATGATGGACAGGGAGGCTTGGCCTGCTGCAGTCCACGGGGTTGAAAAGAGTCGGACACAACTGGGCGATTGAACTGAACTGAACTGAGTGTGAATCAGACCACAGGGGCCAAGGCCTGGAGCTAGAGCACCCCATGGTGTCTGCAGCTCTCTGGAAAGGAGCACTCAGGGCCCGGACAGTCAGAGGGAAGAAAGAAGCTGAGAGATGGGCTGGAGGGAACCTGCTCTAGGACGATACGGCTGGAGAGGCAGGAAGGCCAAGCACCAGAAGACAGCAGACCTGCCACTAGAAATGCCCTGTAGCAACTGGGGATGCAGACCAGCTGGCCAGGGAAAGAGAAGTGGGAATTGTCTGCAAAGAGGCTGTAGCAGGAATACTCTAAAGGAGAGGATGGAGGGTGGGAAGGGAGCTGGACAGAGCCTTGGAAAGGGAGGAGAGAAGGAAATTCCGAAGGAGCTGAGAGGCCTGTGGGCTGTCTCATTAAGCAAAGAGCACAGAAAGTTGCACAGAGGTGGGCCTTTCCACAAGGTTCTCTGCCGGACAAGTCAAGGGGGATGAGCCTGGGCAAAAGGCTTTGATCTGGTGGTAGAGGGCCCCCAGGTGACTTGGAGCACCTTGGTGAAGCAGTGGGGACCAGAGCCAAGCTGCTAGACATCAAAAGGAGAGCACATAGAGACTTCCCTGGTGGCTCAGTGGCTAAGACCACATATCCACTGCAGGGGGCATGGGTTTGATCCCTGGCTGGGGAACGAAGATCCTGCAAGGTACACAGAACAGTCAAAAATAAAAGGGCTAAAATTTAAAGAGAGGGAAAAAATGATCAATGTTGTCTTTAATTTTTGCACTTCAGGCAACGCAAAATATGTAAATTCTTTTGATCAGTGTAAATCGTTCAGTTCAGTCTCTCAGTTGTGTCTGACTCTTTGCGACCCCACGGACTGTAGTACACCAGGCCTCCCTGTCCATCACCAACTTCCGGAGTCTACTCAAACTCATGTCCATTGAGTTGGTGATGCCATCCAACCATCTCATCCTCTGTCGTCCCCTTCTCCTCCTGCCTTCAATCTTTCCCAGCATCAGGGTCTTTTCCAATGAGTCAACTCTTCGCATGAGGTGGCCAAAGTTTTGGAGTTTCAGCTTCAGCATCAGTCCTTCCAATGAACACCCAGGACTGATCTTTAGGATGGACCGCTCAAAAAAAAAAAAGAACAAGAGAATGCTTGTAGATGCCCGTTTCAGAACTTTGACAGAGAAAAGAAGTAGAGGCCAAATACAGAGGGCAGAGGTGGCGGGAGAGTTACATGAAGCCCCTACCCTGACCCAGTATGGGCGGACCCTGTGCATCCCAAAGGCAGGTGCTGGGGCTTTTTTGAATTTATTTTTTAATTGGAGGAAAATTGCTTGACAATTGTGTTGGCTTCTGCCATACAGCAATGCAAATCAGTCGTAACTCTATACATCCCCTCCCTCTTAAGCCTCCCAGAGAGGGCTTTTGAAGATTGGGACTTAACACAGGTGCACATTTGAACTTGCACTTCTCTTTTCTCTTTTCCCATCTTTCTCCCCTTCCAGTCTGACCTTTATACTGTTGCTACTCCACTTTGAGATTTTATACATTAGGATACTTTGGATAATTAGTGTTTAGAAACTAATGGCATTCTCTGGAAAGAAAGTGATAATCATGAATAAATTATTAAAAGATGATTCTCTTTAAGATGGTTAGCATTCCTGATTTATAATGTGAAAGATATGATATCTGGTGGCCCCAAAGCAGAAAGGTTGGGGAGGAAAGAAAATTCAGAAGTGGGACAGGAGAAAAATTGAGCTGGAGATTTTCTCAGAGGATTTTACTTGCGATGAAACAAAATGACAAATAGCAAGAACACAGCCCACTGCTCCGAGATGACAAAGATCATCATCGCCCTCCTAACCTCGGGTATTCAGCTGCTATGTTTTTCCCCACAATGGTAAAAGCTTACTCTAACAAAAGCAAATTTTAGTATAATCACAAGGACATGCATGTTCAGTCAACTACGTATAATCTACACAGCATTTTAAAAAGATCTGTGGAGAAAAAAAAAAAAGAGTTCGAGGAAAAAAATTCTGAAAACTTAATTAATAATGTGAGATTTTGCGCCCAAACATTTTAACAGACTGTTACTCCATGTCATTTTGAGATAATTTATGGCTCGAACCCAAAACATATTGTTGTTGTAATAAATGACGTATGCTCTCTAGGACAATATAACCATAGCATTCCATGACATTAATGGCAGCATTTGTAGAACATGTGAAAAAAGAAAGAAAAATGGGAGCTCTGTAGCCTTTATTCACGGAAAAGTAATAAAGAAAAATTACCCCAAAATGGAGAGCCTTGTGCTCTATAGTTTAATTCATCTATAGTTTAGTTCAACATTCCTCCGAAAATAGTTCTACAGTTCTAGACACTATGCTTGGGGCTGGGGATATAGCACAAGAAAACACAGTGCGTTCTAAACTGCAAGTGTTACGAGTTAATTTAAAGTCACATCAGCCCTTTGAAACAGAATCAACTATAATTTAAAAAAAAAAAGAAAGAAAAGGGAAGCAGAAAATTCCATTCTGGTTGTATACCAAAAGAAATTGAAAGCTGGGTCTCAAGTAGATGTCTGTACACCCATGTTTATAGAAACATTCTCAACGGCCAAAATGGGGAAGCAACCCATTGTCCACGGATCAATGGAGGGATAAAATGTGGTCTATCCATACAATGGAATATGATGTACTCTTGAAAGAAAGGCAACTCTGACATGTGCTACCACACAGATGAGTCTCCAGGACATTATGCTGAGTCAAATAAACCAGTCACAAAAAGACAAATGCGGGATGATTCCACTTATACGAGGTCCCTGCTATGTGAGTGCTAAGTCGCTTCAGTCGTGTCTGACTCTTTGTGGCCCTGTGGCCTACAGCCTGCCAGGCTCCTCTGTGCATGAGATTCTCCAGGCAAGAATCCTGGAGTGGGTTGCCATGCGCCCCTCCAGGGGACCTTTCTGACCCAGGGATTAAACCCACATCTCCTGTGTCTACTGCATTGGCAGGCAGGTTCTTTACCATTAACACCATCTGGGAAGCCCTATATGAGGTCAAATTCATAGAGCCCAAAAGTATCAATAGAATGGCTGATGCGGGGACTGGGAGAGGGGGTCGGTGTTTAATGGAAACAGCGTTTCCATTTGGGATAATGACAAAGTTGGGGAGATGGCTGGTGGTGATGGTTGTCCAATAGGGCGAATGTACTTAATGCCACCAGACTGTGGACTTCAAAATGCTTAAAATGACAAATTTTATGTTGTGTATATTTTACTATGAGAAAAAAAGTAAACAAAATAGGAAATATCAGGGTGCCCTGAGCATAGTAAGAACGAGCGTTTTCCCCTCAAGCGTTGATCTTTACCTGAACTGTCTGTATGTGTGCTGAGCTGGGAGGTAAAGGATATCTCTCCCTGTAGGTGACATAGAATACTCATACAGATAAGTACGTCAGTGCAAACGTGGTGAGTGTGATGAAGCAAAACCAGAAGGAGGGGTTTCAGATGACTCTGGAGGGTCTGAACTGGACTGAGGAGCGAACGAACGGAGACACAGCAACAGTGGGCAGAGAGCCAGTGGGCGCTGCTTCAGGCAAGTAAGGCTCCTCTGGGAAGCTAGGCGGGAGTCGAGGCTGCCTGTACACACAGGGCTTTGGGTTTTATTCTCAGAGCAAAGAGAAGTTGCCTTTCAGTTAGTGATTTGGGTTGAATTGTGCCCTTCCTCCCTCTTCTGAGCCAAGTCCCTGGTGGCTCAGATGGTAAAGTGTCTGCCTGCAATGTGGGAGACCCGGGTTCAGTCCCTGGGTTGGGAAGATCCCCTGGAGAAGAAAATGGCAACCTACTCCAGTACCCTTGCCTGGAAATCCCATGGACAGAGGAGCCTGGTAGGCTACAGTCCAAGGGGTCACAAAGAGTCGGACATGACTGAACGACTTCACTTTCACTTTCCCCCTTCATATGTTGAAATACTAACTGCTGGTGCTTCAGAACGTGACCTTTTGTGGACACATGGTCCTTACAGAGGTAATGGAGTTAAAACGAGGTCATTGAGTGGGCCCTAATCCAATAGGACTGATGTCCTTGTAAGAAGAGGAAGTCAGGACACAGACGCACACCCAGGAAAGACGGTGTGAAGCAGACGCCGGGAGGAGACGGCCGTCTCCAAGCTAAGGAGAGAGGCCTGGAGTCCATCCTGCCTTCCCAGCCCTGCCCACACCTTGACTTTGGTCTTCTAGCCTCCGGAAGTGTGAAACTGTGAACTTCTTAAGCCTCCTGGTAAGTGGCGCTTCCTTACAGCATCCCTGATGAATTGATGTAGCTCATATAGCATCTCAAGGCTTCCCAAGTGGTGCTAGTGGTCAAGAACCTGCTTGCTGATGCAGGAGACTTCAAAGGCATGGATTTGATTTCTAGGTCAGAAAGATCCCCTGGAGGGGGAACTGGCAACCCACTCCAGTATTCTTACCTGGAGAATCCCATGGAGAAGGAGCCTGGTGGGCTGTAGTCCAAAAGGTTGCAGAGAATCAGACATGACTGAAGCGACTTAGCACGCACACACGCATAGAATCTCAAAATTAAGAACTGGGTATTCCAAAGATTCAGAACGCCATTCACCACTGATACTAAATTATAAAAGATAAATATACTTTCTCATAATAAGACTTACTCCATAAAATGAGAGCTAATCACAGATTCCTAACGTCGATAAAGAATATTAAACTCCGTGGTCCCCAAGCTGCCTGCTGACACCACAGTACTTTTCTGCAACATCCCTGACAAATGGCCACTCGGCCTATTTCAGAGTTGAAGAGCTTGAATTATTAAAAAGATGGTTGGTTATTTTTATTCCAAACCACCTTTTCCAAAGTGTCCTTCATCGATCCCACTTCTGCCTGGTCCATTTCATCTCCCCCTGTCCTGAGGCTTTTGTCTGTGCTAACACCGTGTGGCCAGGTTTCCTCAGCTCTGCTTACTCCGGGGTTAACTTGCCCAAAGAGGGGTTAGCGATGTCATTTCATTCTCTGACGCCTGCCCCATGAAGTGCACATGTCCCCGCGTGGACTTCCAGTCTGTCGGTGCTCCTGCCGCAAATGCTATCTTTGGCATCTGACACGCTGCTGCCACACCATGCACTGGGCAACCTCTACCCCTGACTCTCATTCGTGCCCTGCACTTGAGTGCTCTGGACCTCTGCCCACGCTGTTCCCTAGTCCCTGCCTGCCTGCTGGCAGAGAAGCTGTCCCATCTGGGAGGCCATCGTGGGCCTGCTACACCCCAGCCATGTCTACCGGAACCTGATTGTATCCCTTAAGTCAATCCACCTTGTCTTCGAGGAACTTGGGAGTGTGTGTGTGTGTGTGTGTGTGTGTGCACAGTCACGTCTCCCAGGAGATTACATGCCTCTGATGCCCATCATGCTTGAAACAACATGGAACGTACTTGGCAGTCATAAATGCTGAGCGAATGAAGGAAGGAGTCAGTGAACCCTCGAGACAAACTCAGTTGTTGTTACACACGCTAGACTTGCACGTGCTTTGAAGGGAGTGCTCGTCTACTCCAGGGTCAAGTTCTCCACTTCTTCTCTGTCCACCAGTCTCTAGGGCCCTCATGCATGCAGATCGACACCACCTAACTGGACTCCCTTCTCCTGAATCCTTGTACCCAGGCCTGGATACAGTAACCTCAGAGGACTGACCTGAGTGGCCTTTCCCTCATGTCACTCGGATATTATGATTCTACTGATACAACTGAAGTTTGCATTGTTTTTTTTTTTTTTAAGCCAGGCTATATGCTGTTGGTTCCTATTGAACTTCTGTTCAGTATAAACCTATCAGTCTTCGTCAAATGGAATTACTGTTGGGTCTTCTCCAACCTTTACTGAGTTAATTGACGTTTTTAAATCTAAAGACGAGATTTATCTTTACCCCTGTAAAATGTCATTTTATTGGTTTCAAGCCATCCTTTTAACCAACCAAAATCTTTTAAATCTGGCGTCTAACACATCAGCATTGGGACAGCAGCGAACGTGCCATGGTAAACACATCAAAGTCTTCTTCATCTTTATAATCGATAAATGCGTTAGCAGGGCAGGGCAGGGGCAGGGCTGGCAGGAGAGAAGCTCTTATGTCAGCCACATCCCACCAGGTGTATCTCCACTGATCTGTTTATTATAAATATTCTGAATGTGTTTGTCCAGCCAAATATCATCACCTAAATATTTGTTTGACCAGCCTATTTTCCCCCATATCATCCACAGGATTTGTGAAGGCTCTTAACTGATGCTTTGCACATCCAGCCTGGTAACCCTGTGAAAAGAGGGAATGGGTTTGGTTTGCCTCTTCGCAATAACATTTGCTTCCAAGTGAGTTCACACCAGCTCTTCAAAAATCTGTTAAAATTATTGCTCAGAACCCATATTAATATCAAATTTATCATCTCTGTTTTCAAGAACCCAATTTATTCTGCTTTGGGGAAAATCATGACATTTTCCCCTTCCCAGTTTTCTGTGACTCCCATCTGGGCAAACCTAGACCTTTTGTGGAGACCTGGAGAAGGGATTCGCAGTCACTAAGCTGTCCCACCCTCTATCTCTCACCTATCTTGGACCCTTGACAATTTCTCCTAAGGGACTTAAAAAAAAAAAAAAAAAACTCTTCCCAGTTTTCAAATTACTCTCCTTATTGGCGGAAAAGAAACCTGCAAAGTCCAAGATGTGCAGACTGGATTTCAGAGTCCTTCAAGGCCCCCATTCCTCTGCCCCAGTCAATTCATTCTTTAAAAATATATAGAAAAGAAGAAAAGGGAAGTCACTTGGTCATGTCCGACTGTTTGTGACCCCATGGACTATACAGTCCTTGGAATTCTCCAGGCTTACTGGAGTGGGTAGCCTTTCCCTTCTCCAGGGGATCCTCCCAACCTAGGGATCAAACCTGGGTCTCCTGCATTGCAGGCAGATTCTTTACCAGCTGAGCCACAAGGGAAGCCCAAGAATAATGTGTATTTATTTTGGCCACACTTCGCTGCCTGTGAGATCTTAGTTCCCTGACCAGGGATCAAATGCAGGCCTTCAGCAGTGGAAGTGTGAAGTCCTAACCACTGGACGACCAGGGAAGTCCTTCATTCTGCTTTTCATTCCCCAAATACCATGCAGGGGTCGGCCCCCGGGCTTTACTTGCATGGCCTCCTGGAAATGTCCTTCCGCTCAGCCTCTGAGCTCAGCTCGTACACTGCCCCCCACCCCTCTGTCCAGCCAGAGTCCCTGCCTCCTCCATTGCTAACGGCTGTCAGGACCTTTCATCTGGGCTAAACCAGCCTCCTTTTTGAAGTTTTGTAGAAACTGGGCACCCTGGGGATAGGGCTACGGCTCTTCACTCTGCTTTTATACCTCCTCCTCCAGCAACAATGGCACCCCACTCCAGGCCTCTTGCCTGGAAAATCCCATGGGAGGAGCCTGGTGGGCTGCAGTCCATGGGGTCTCGAAGAGTCGGACACGACTGAGCGACTTCACTTTCACTTTTCACTTTCCTGCATTGGAGAAGGAAATGGCAACCACTCCAGTGTTCTTGTCTGGAGAATCCCAGGGACGGGGGAGCCTGGTGGGCTGCCATCTATGGGGTCACACAGAGTCAGACATGACTGAAGCAACTTAGCAGCAGCAGCCTCCAGCAACCAACACGAGTTTTCCTAGTTCTCTCCCCGGCTTCAGCCCTGGCTGGAAGCCTTACAAAGGCACGATATCCGTAGCCTGTGAATCCAGCTCCCTGACCACCTGTGCACAGACTGTTCCAGACAAGCTGGTGAGTGAGTGGTGCCCGACAGACCACACTGTGTAAAAACACACAGGCTCGTCAGCGTCATCATCTTGTCCCAGAAATGTCACCGCAGAGCCATGAGCTCCTGAGCCTTTCACAGATAATGGCTCACCGTCCAAATGGATATGAAAACTCCTTGTTATCTCAGAAACCTAGGGGTTTTTTTTTCCCTCAGTAGACTATTCACTCCAAAATGTTCTTAATGATTTACATTGATCAGGAGAATTTACATATTTTGGAGTCTCTGAAGTGGAAAATGAAAAGCAATGTTGGTTGGTTTTTCTCTTTTAAGAATTGTAGCCCTTTTATTTTTTTAATTTTTTTTTTTGGAGTACAGTTGCTTTACTGTGTTGTGTAAGTTTCTGTTGCAGCGTGAGATGAATTAGCTATATATATATAAATATCCCCTCCCTCTTGGACCTCCTGCCCACCCGCTGCCTTTTATTTTTTGGCCTAGCCACACAGCAGTATCTTATTAGTTCCCCGCCCAGGGATTGAACGCAGGCTCCTGGCGGTGGAAGCACAGAGTCCCATCCACTGGACCCCCAAGGACGTTCTGGTTTTCTCTCTTTTTTTAATGATATTCCACTTGGGAAACTCAGTGTTCAAATCATCTCTTATCTATACAGTAATGCAAGCACCGCTGTGGATGGCAAACGAAATTTCCTTTGAGGCATCTCCACCGAACAAGGTCATTTTCAGGAATTTTTTCATTTGCTCCATCATGTTGCCTGTAAGGTTTCATGGCAGTTCTTGGCATAAGCTGATCAACCGCAGAGTAAATATTTCTAATGTTGGAATATTAGAATCACTCATTTCAGGATGCTGGGACAGCCGGTTTTATGCTTACATCCTGGGTCTTCGTCAATAGTCAGTCCCCATTTGACTCTGAATTATTTTAGTTGGGATGGCAGATTATATTATCATCCTAGCTAACACGGAAAGATGTAGACTCTATCCATTTGATGCAGTGAAAAAAATTATGGAGGTTCATACAGTTATATTTACTATGCCATCCTAAGCTGCCTCACAGCATCAAAACTGCAAGAATTAAAGAGAACTTGCTGGAAATCTGAATTATTTATTAGGAAAGTCAAGTAAAAGGCCCACTTCTGAGGTTTGCCCAGTCTCTTCTCATCACCCCTATTATGGCCTTTTTCATCCTGGTGGCTGAAATACATAATGTTTATTTGCAATTAACAAAGGGTCCTGGAATCCTTGCTAATTTATTTGCCTATGGTCTGCAGACTCTAATTATCCCACTGATTAAGGCAATGGTTTAAAGGGTCTTCTGAACAGAGATCACTGGTAGACATTGTTTCATCACCCCCAGTTATGGGCTTGCTCATTGCTCTCATTTTTTAGAAAAGAATGAAGTGTAAGTTGACTTACAATGTTGTGCTTCTGGTGTACAGCAAAGTGACTCAGAATGTGTGTGTGTGTCTGTGTGTATTTATCGTTTAGCTGTTAAGTTGTGTCCAACTCTTGTGATCCCATAGACTATAGCCCGCCAGGTTCCTCTGCCCATGGAATTGTCTAGGCAAGAATACCGAAATGGGTAGCCACTCCCTTCTCCAGGGAATCTTCCCAAGCCAGGAATCAAACTCGCGTCTCCTGCCTTGGCAGGCATATGTTCTTTAGCATCGAGCCACCTGCGAAGCCTTATGGTTTATTACAAGATATTTAATATCATCCCGTGTGTTCTGATCACAGATGTTTGCCTGGTGCTGACTCTTGGCTCACTCATTTGCACACGCTGAGTGCCTGCTCTGTGCCAGGAACAGGGGCCCAAAGGAGACTAGAGCAATGCCTGTCTCCTGAGGGCCTTGTGGTCCAGGAGGGGAGGAAACACACAGGAACAGGCAGGCGGGGACCAGGCACCCAGGAGCCCACCTATCCTGGGCTCCTGAGAGAGCCAGTGCTATCCGTGCATCAGTGACTGTCCACGCCACGGGCCTGTGGGGAGGTGGCAGCGCCTCAGTGTTATCTGCAGGGGAATCCCGCGTGAGCAGAAGGGCAGGTGAGAGAGCCAGGCTTTGAATCTGGCCTTGTCACGCCCCAAACCTTACTCTGCAGCTCTGAACGACCACCTCTGCAGCTGAGGATGGGATAAGAGAGCCTGGGGGAAGGAGGGAAGATTTATCTAAGAATAAAAACTGATGACCTGGTTGGGGACAGGAAGGAAGAAACACCTCCAGATAGGATGGGGCCATGGACCTCATCCTATGGGGAGCAGTCCCTGGATTCAGGTACCAACAGGGCATGTTCAGAAAGTGTTCGCTGCTTGGGCTGAGGATGAGGGAAGACACAAGGGCTACCGAACCCCGCTCCCTCGCCCTGGGGGCCAGGGCATATGGAGAAGGAATCCCAGGTTGGGGCTGCGGATGGGATCAGAGCTCTAGCTTTGACGGATCTGAGAGCTGAAACAGTTGGAGAGGGAGACGGCGAGTCATCAGGTTAAAGGGTTAGAAACGCACGCCCAGTGTGTCTGAGAATTGAGGAGCCAAGTGAACAGTCAGCTCTGTTCAAGTCAAGGATGGGACAGGGAGGTCGGGCAGGATGGGTCAGGCATGGCGGAGGGCCTAGGGCCCCCCTGCTAACGGGCTGGACGTGGCCCATTGGAAGCCTCACAATGAGGCTGTGCTTCAGGACGATGGACGGAGAAGTGCATGTGAGCGGAACCAGAAATCGCAAGGACGGGCTAGCGGCCACGGGCATAGCTCCAGGAGAGGCAATGTCTGGGTATGGCCAGCAGCTGCCCCCAGGCAGGTGGGGAATTGACTGGTTGGACCAGGTTACAGACACGAAGACACCCAGGGAGGGTCTCAGTCTGAAGGGATGGAGTGGAGGGCGGAGTGGGATGTCCAGAAGAGGGCCGAGTGCAGGGAGAAGACTGTGACCTTGGCAGTGAGGGTGTGTTTGGGAATGCAGAGGCTGGACCAGTGAGCAGTGGCAAGGCCTGAAGACCAGCAGTGACCAGGAAACAGGCAGTCAGCCAGGAAAAGGAGCAAAGAGCTGGAAACCCTGCCCCATGGGGCAGCATGGTCAGGAGGGGCCTTCTCAGGGTGGGACGAGCCAGCGTGGGTGACAGGAGGGACGGGGCAGAGGAGGGGTGACAGGAAAGAGAAAGTCGCTCAGTCGTGTCCGACTCTTTGCAATCCCAGGACTATACAGTCCATGGAATTCTCCAGGCCAGAATTCTGCAGTGGGTAGCCTTTCCCTTCTCCAGAGGATCTTCCCAACCCAGGAATCGAACCAGGGTCTCCCTCATTGCAGGTGGACTGGGGGCTTCCCCGATAGCTCAGTCAGTAAAGAATCCACCTGCAATGCAGGAGACCCTGGTTTGATTCCTGGGTCGGGAAGATCAACTGGAGAAGGGATAAGCTACCCACTCTAGTATTCTTGGGCTTACCTGGTGGCTCACCTGGTAAAGAGGAAGGGGAGTTGGTGACAATTCAAGGAGAAGGAAGGTGGTGGCTGGAACAGACTTCCAAAGGAAACTGTGTCTGTGGGGAGGAGAGGTTGGGGGTGGGGTGGTCACCTGGGAAAGAAGGAGGGGTTCCACATCTGGGAAGAGGGTCAGAGGATGACAGGGGCAAGATGCTGCAGAAAACGCGAGGTTTCATTCATCAACAAATCTTTGTTGGCAACACAATCATCCTGGTAAGGATGTCCGAACAGTGACTTTGCGGGGAAAGACAGCAGAACACACGTGCCGGTCTCCACGTTTTGCTGCCAACCCGCAGGTCCACGGAGCAGAGGACAGGAGAGGGCAAACCCTCAGTCCAGCTTCGCAGGCTGGGAAGCAAGCAGAGCAGAAGTACAATTCGTCTGCTCCAAACAAGCTGAAACTGAAGCTAGCAGACTGGGGGCCGCCAAGGAGCACTCTACTTCCCCCAAGAGAGCCCCCAAAGATTCAGGAACGATAGCACCACTATGGAAGTGGAGACACAGGAGAGGCTGAAGTTAGGAGGGCTGACCGAAAGTCTGCAGAAGCAGCTATGGACCAAACTGTGTCCCCCTAGACTCCTGTGTGAAAGCCTCAACCTGCAAGCGACTGCATTTGGGGTTAGGGCTTCTGTGTGCTCGGTCGTGTCTGACTTGACAACACCACGGGCTGGACTATGGCCCGCCGGGCTCCTGTGTCCCTGGGATTTTGATTCTCTCAGCAACAATACTGGAATGGGTAGCCATTCAGATATTCTTCTCCAGGGGATCTTCCCAACCTAGGGATTGAACCCCGGTCTCCTACTTTGCACACAAATTCTTTACCACTGAACTACCTGGGAAGTCTGTTAGGGCTTCTAGGAGGTAATTAAGATTCCATCCGTGCTAAGTCGCTTCAGTTGTGTCCAACTCTTTGCAATCCCGTGGACTGTAGCCCACCAGGCTCCTCTGTCCAAGGGATTTCCCAGGCAAACACACTGGAGTGGGTTGCCGTTTCCTCCTCCAAGGGGTCTTCCTGATCCAGGGATTGAATCCACGTCTCCTGCATTGGCAAGAAGGTTCTTAACCACTGGTGCCACCTAGGAAGCTGAAAGGCGACGCTGTGGCTGCATGGGCTGGAATTAAACGAGGTCATAAGGGTGGGGGCTAATCTGATTGATGGCATTGGTGGCTTTAGAAGAAGAGGAAGAAATGTCTTTCTCCCTCACCCAGGTCACAGACTTCCACTCTCCAAGACTGCAAGAGATAAATCTGATGTTTAAGACCCCAGTGTGTCATATTTTGCTATGGCAGCCTGACGTGACTAATACAGAAACAGTTAGATCCCTCCCCAATCTCCTTCCTTTCCCTGTAGAAGACTGAAGGTTTAATCTCTGAAACAAGTGAATGAAGGGGTTTTTCCACAAATGGATAATCAGAAGGGAAGATTCTGAAGATGGAGAAGTGATGGCCTAAGGCTGAACGGTAAGACCTCACCCAGGCCCTTTCCACCCTCAGCTCCTGCGTCCTGGCAGCCCACTGTTTGCTGTCCAGGCCAGAGTGTGGAAGACGCTTCTTTAGGGACCATGACAACCTCTTGGGGGAAGACCTGGAGGGAGGCAAGGGTCAGGAATCACAGTTGTTGACAAGTCCTCCCATGGACAAATCTCATCTGTAGACTCAGCTTCCTGCAGCTTTCGAATGTTCGTCTCTAACATTTGAATGGAGAGCCAAGAATCTCTAAACAGCTGAGAAAATGTAAAAGGAAGAAAGGACAGGGGAATAAAAGGAAAAAGACATTGCAGAGAACAGAAGAAAATAAAATAATCACCAGCATCCTCAAAGGTTGACGTGACTGCAGCCATAAAACAAGGACAAGAGGCTCAAGTTAGATGATAAGAACGGGTATCTGGAAATTAAAAATATGGTAGAAATAAAGTCTCCATAGAAGAGTCTAAAACAGAATTAAGGACTTCCCTGGTGGCTCAGTGGTAAAGAATCCGCCTGCCAGTGCAGGGGACACTGGTTCAGTTCCTGGTCCGGGAAGATCCCACGTGTCGTGAAGCAAAGCAGCTTGGGAGCTGCAGCTACTGAAGCCCGTGTGCCTGGAGCCCATGATCCACAGCAAGAGAAGCCAGGGCAATGAGAAGCCATGGACTGCAACAAAGAGTAGTCCCCACTCGCTGCAACCAGAGAAAAGCCACGCAGCAAGGAAGACTCAGTGCAGTCATAAACAAATACGTTAATTAATTAAATGGAGCATGATATACGCAGGCTTTCGTGGTGGCTCAGACAGTAAAGAATCTGCCTGCAATGCGGCAGAGCCAGGTTTGATCCCTGGGTTGGGAAGGTCCCCTGGAGAAGGAAATGGCAACCCACTCTAGTATCTTTGTCTGAAAAATCCCATGGACAGAGGAGCTTGGCAGGCTCCAGTCCAAAGGGTCAAAGTCAGATATGACTGAGCAGCTAACACACACAAGATATACACACTACTATAGACAGAGAGAGAACCAACAAGGAGCTACTGTATAGCACAGGGACCTATACTCAATATTTTATAACAATCTGTAAGGGGAAAAAATAATATATATATATATATATATATATATACACATATACACAGATATAACCTAATCACTGTGCTGTATACATGAAACTAACATGACATTGTAAATCACTTATATGGCAGTGAAAAGAAATAAATAACGATAAAATAGTTACACAAATCTCCCTGAAAAATAGAATAAAAGGACAAAGCAATATAGAATATAGGAGAAAAGTTCAACAGTCATATTGGGAAGTACCGTGTCTGAATAATAGGAGTTTCAGAAAGCACCAGTAAAGACAATGGAGGGAAATCTTCAAATACATAACTCAAGAAAAAATCCCAGGACAAAGGGACATGAATCCCTGCAATGAAAGAGCAAGCTACGTTCTCAGCGCAATGAAGAGAGAACCAAGCAGAAAATTTCTCTAATTTAGAACGCTGGAGATAAAGGGAACATTCAGAAAGCTTCCAGAGAGAAACGACAGGTCTTGGACAAAGGGTTAAGAATTAGAATGAAACTGGATTTCTCAACAGCAATAAGAGGAGCTAGAAAACAATGTGCTTAGTCACTCAGTCATGTCTGACTCTGAGACCCCATGGACTGCAGCCTGCCACCTGTCCATGGGGATTCTCCAGGCAAGAATACTGGAGTGGGGAGCCAAGCTCCTCCAGGGGATCTTCCCAACCCTGGATCGAACCCAGGGCTCCTGCATTACAGGCAGATTCTTTACAGCCTGAGCCACCAGGGAAGCCTGAGAATACTGGAGTGGGTGACCTCTCCCTTCTCCAGGGGATCTTCCCCACCCAGGAATCTAACCAGGGTCTCCTGCACTGCAGGCAGATTCCTTACCGCTTGAGCCACCAGGGAAGCCCAGAAAACAAGAAGGAAATACAAGAAAGTAAATTTTAGGGGGGAACTAATTTCAACCTATAATCTCAAACCACTCAACCAAGCAGGTGAGTAGAATAAAGGTATTCTCAGTCATACAAGTTCTCAAAAACGTAGGTACCATGTGTCCCCTTTCCCAGGAAGCTACTGAAGGGTGTGCTCCACCAAAATGAGAGAGTCACCGAGAATGAAGAACTCATGAGCTCCAGGACACAAGGAGCCCAGGAAAGAGATAAAAGGCGCCTCCACGAAAACAGGCTGAGAGATCCTAAGCCATCACTTGTGCAATCGACAGTAATAATGGTGCTAGTGGGCAGCCAGTCAGATTGCAGCCCGGGGACAAAGGCTCTGCAGAAAGGCCGCCAAGAAGATGAAACTGGAAGCTTTTGAGAGGAGATTCACACATAAGCCAGAGTATTTGGGATGACTTCGTGACAGGTACAAGGAAAACAGAAGACGCGCTCCAGGACAATCAGAAACTGTAGAAGAAAGCAAATTCAGTCAAATGCTGTACGGCTTAACCATGAATAGTGTTCCATAGTCCTAATGATAAAAACACATAACAATTAAATTAAAAATTGTGACATATTGGAAAGATGGGGAGGAGTGTATGTATGCATGTGTGGGTGTATAGTGAGTGGTGGAAAAGAGAAATAGGTCTTCATCTTCCGTGGCGGGAAGTAAATAGATAACAAATTCCTGAAATTCCCAAACCTGGAAAAATCAGGAAGCATCTGTATACCCCTGTTATTTCAAGAAAGATAAATACATTCCAAAAGGAATGGATAAAATATTTGGGAGGGATGGTTGATTCTGGAAAGTGGGAATGGTATAGCGAATAAGGGAAGGTAACTGCTATTTTTTTTATTAAGCCTTGTAGACCTGGTTGATTTTTAAAAATCTGTGCATCATGACTTTACTAAATTTAAATTAAGTTTAAAATTATATGTATATCTTAACGCAAATTCTTGAGCTTCAATTTGTTTATTTGCTCTTTTTTTCTCACACAAAATAGTCTTTTTATTTTTAGTTATCTTTTATCAAGGCCTTCATTATTCATTCAATCAAACAAATGTATATTGGGTCTTTTTTTTTCACTATTCAGAAACACAATTTATTCCTTGGCTTTGGAACGCTTTTGACGTTTAACCCAATAGGGTAAAACTGTCTCCTGCTGATTGTTCTTTAGATCATTCATCCTTTGGTTTCATTCATTCACCCCACAGACATTTCCTGTGGGCCTTCTTCTGGAGGTCAGGTGCTGTGCCAGACAAAGACGAGGTCTCAATTTCTGCCCTTAAAGGCCCTTCTCTTTTTATAAGGAAAACTTCAAGGAGGTTAGAGATTTATGTGCCTTTTCAGTTTGTTTTGCATACAAGATGGGTTTCTGAAGAACTCTAAAATTCTACATTTGTAAATCACTTGAAATCTTGCGCGAATGTATGGCTGGAGCTTGCTATTTAAATCTTTTGGGGGAAAAAATCCTGCATAATATATGTGTAAAATCATATTTTCATATATTGGCCAGTCTGGTGGGAAATAGATGTGGCAGCAGGAAAGGTAATTTGAGAACGAATTTATGGGTGATGTTATTGCCGTTTGGCAAGAGGGGAATTCATTTATGACCGATATTACTAATGACAACAAATGAGAATTCATCTCTGTTCCATACACTGAGCCGTGGTCCTTAACTATTATTATGTCCATCCTTAATGATGTCATTTAACGATTAAAAACTAACCATATCCCATAAATGGGATGGTAACACGTTCAGCTTTACATCACTGAGATTCTGCATGGTTTAAGTTCACAGGTTTTTCATTGCTTCCTCTATAACAGATATGCTTGCTGCCTTTCAGCATCGTTGATGGGAACAGAGAGGAGCACCTCTTCTGTACATTTAATAAAGGAACAGCTGTGTTACCTGCTAAGATTTTATTTTTGCCTATAGGACATTTTATTGCACCAAATTAGAGAATCAGTAAAACATTCTTAAAAGATAGCCATCATTTGGAAAAACCATCTGTTTTAGTTGGAAGAGGATACACAGAAACCGTACCATGAAAATTTGCTGTGAAAATGCTCTTTCTCCCAAATGTTACTTTTGTGCTATGACTATTTATAATGTCCTGGATGAATCTCCAAAATGTTTTATTCAAAGTCCCTGTTGCTCTCCCAAGACTGCCATTATGTGGGAAAGAGAAGAGGGTTAATGAGTTCCACTCGTGTGTTAGGCATGCCTTTCAAATTGGAACAAAAATCATCCCAGAGTAATGAAGACATCTTTTCCACCTGGCGGTCAGACTGCCTGCTGAAGTGCAGTTCTGATCCTGTTACTGCCCATCTCAGAGGTCCCCTGTGACCCCCCACTGCCTGCTGAGTGAAGAGCCAGGGGCCAGGCCAGCCTTCCCTGTGTGGGATTTCGCGCACGTGTCCAGGCCTCACATTACTAGCTTGTGAAATGGATCTATTCTCTAGATACACAGCTGCTCGGTCCCATCCCAGCCTCTGTGCTGTCCCTTCTCTTTGCTCCCTGCTAGGGACTGGACTGTGTCTTGCAGCATTTCTATGTCACAGCTCTAATCCCCTCTGGTGACTTATCTGGGGACAGAGCCTGTGAAGAGGTAATGAAGAAAGTTCAACGGGGTCATCAGGCCCTCCTCTGATAGGGTCTGTGTCCTTCTAGAAAGAGAAGCTTTCGTGGGACTTGCCTGCTGTCCCTAGTGGTTGAGGCTTCACCTTCCAATGCAGGCGAGGCGGGTTTGATCCCTGGTCAGGGAGCTAGGAGTCCACACGGCTGGTGGCCGAGAAACATAAAACAGAAACAGTCCCCTCGGCACCTAGTACTGTCCGGGATACCCTAGCCCCTCCAGACCTTGCCTCCCTTCCCAGGGCGCTGTGCACTCCCAGAGGAAAGACTCACTCCCTCCGGATGCTCTGGATTTAGAAAATAGGTTTAACATGAAAACACAGGTTCCTGTAACTTTTCAAGAAGGCTCTGGTGCTTTGCCTCCGTGTCTCGGGCCACGTGCCAGCAAACCACGTTCCTAATTATCCAACAGTGTTAAATGCAAAGTGTGTGTCAGTATGAAGAGAGAACCACCTCTTTTCTGGTATCTTGTAACCAGAAAACCTCTTTAGGATCACTGGACTAGTTTCCATTTTAAGCTAATTAGTAAATTGCATTTTTGGCTCTTTGGCTAGGTTAAATTTAGCTCATCTTTTCCCTTCAAGTCAAGCTGTCAGTGGGATCTTTGCAATTAAAATTTTTACTCTCAACTTTCTTTCCCATTCGGTGAGAGGAGGTTGGCAATGTACCCCTCGTCTTCCCATCCTTCTTCCCTTCAGCTTCTCCCCAACCTGGGGTGTCTCATGCATGCAGCCAGGTGGCTACCTGCTCCTCCACTTGCTGGCCGCCCGTAAACAGGGCTGACATCCCTGGGTCGTCCCACCAGCAGGCAGGGCACATGCCCGGGGCTGCCAACCAGACTCGGTCATGCATCAGACCCCAAAGCGTTATTAAAAATACACGGCAACCGGCAGATAGTTAGTAGGAATGCGGTCATAAAGCACCGGAAGCTCAGTTCGGCACACTGTGATGACCTAGAGGGGTGGCGAAGAGGGTGGCTGGGAAGGAGGTCCGAGAGAGGGGCCACGTGTGTACGGACAGCTGATACACCTCACGGCACAGCAGAAACTAACACAGCATCGGAAAGCAATGACACCCCCAGTAAAAGCACGTGCCGCCCCCTGTGACCGCCAGCAGGAGCCTGGAGGGCCCCGTGTTCAGGGCAGGAGCCCTGGACGTGAGCAGCTGAGGGGTCCCAGGGGAGGAGGCTGGGGGCCGGAGGAAGGGGAGCCCTAAGCAGAGGAAGAAGGCTGGGACAACGCTGCAGAAATACCAAGAGCTGCAGAAATGTCTGAATCTTCCAATAAATGCCAAGGCCAATCCAGGGTGTACCCGCTGATGCTGGGCCCTGCCCAGCCCCAAGGATGCCCAAGCAGGTCATGGCAAGGGGCCCGGTGAGTTCAGGCAGACGTCACAAGGCCACCCCACTCGGCTGTCTCTGAGACCCCCCCCCTAGAGTTCCACCCTCTCATCTCCAGGCCCTCAGCTGTTGG
>SJXQ01012965.1:117063-132030 GCA_006408695.1 Aepyceros melampus | reverse complement strand
GGTCATTAAGGAAGACGGGCTGATGATTTCCAAGAAGAGAGGAGGAGGGCTCCATTATGTGGGCACTAATGCCTCTCGGGTCTCCTGTGCTGCTTCGGGGAGCGGGCGGGGTGCGTGCGGGGGCCCGGCTGGTTCCTCTTCCCATCCACCCTCCGTTCTCTGCGCATCTGGGTGATGGCAAGTAGGGCAGAGGAAGCCCCCCAGGGGACTGGCTGCGGTGAGTGAAATGAGCTCTGTGGCCTGGGGAGTCTATGGAGCATAGAAGGAATCGGGGAATAAGCGCCTGCATCTCTGCAGTCAGAGCCACTTGCCATTTCAGCGGAGAAGGGCCTGTGCCAAACTGGAAAGCGTTTGTTCTCTCCCAGGTGTGGGACCCTGGGTGAATGCCCATCCTCTCTGGCCGACACAGGAGGGAGGTGGGTTCCAGGATGGGCCTCCCATGGTCCTGGCTAGATGGCACCCATCCGTGGAATGATGTGGAAGGTATGGAGTGAGGTTTCCACAGCAGGAAGTGAATTTAATTTCAAGACTGCCTGATTCTGTGATTGTCCAGCTGACATTTTTCTAACCTTTAGTTTATGATGGCCAGGCTAGATAGTCACTATTTTTAAATGTCCTTATTCAGCAAGATGGCCAGAGTTGTATGAAGTCCGTGAGTCCGTTTAGCAGGAGTTCTGGGTCCTAAAGGACTCTCCCTGTAGCCTTTGGTCACGACAGCGCTGGAGGGGTGTGCAGGGGGAGGAGACCGAAGTGTACCCCTCATCTGCGGGGCCGGCGTCATGAGCACCCTGCTCATAGTAGGTTCAGGACACAGAGCGTCTAAACCTTGGGCGGGAGCCTGAGACGCCCCTGTGTTTTATTTGCTCGGCGAGCTCTTACGGTAGGAGCCCCTGCTCCTGTCTGCCAGGCGTCAGAGCAGAGCGGGTCAGGTGGGATCATGACCCCCTGTGGGTCACAAGATCAGTCTAGCGGAGGACTGAGAGCAGCCTCTTTTAAATGAAAGACTCTGGAGCAGAACAGAAATTATCAGAGTAAGTCATCTGCAGGAATGTAGTAGGTAAGTATTAATTCATGAAACTTATGCGTTGAATATACATTTCAAATATTTAAAAATACATACATATATATACGTATATATTCTGCTTCTGTGTGGAGGAGTAAATTGCTCACAAACCAACCGTCCTACAGAGAACACGTGCAAATCCACAAAGCATGGACAACATAACAAAAACAACAGAGCCCTAGAGGGTAAACAGACGCAGACACGTCTTGGGGCAGTGTCAAAACTTAGAACCAGCCCACAAGAGGCACGCTTCCCATTTCTGTGGCTTTGCCCTGAGGGCGTCCGCCACATTTGCGGTGGGCGTGCAAGGTGACTGGATTCGAGTGGGAGGCCTACTGTCCTCGTGGATGGGGCAACCGGGAGCAGGAGGCTAGCCAGCCCGAGTCCCTGGAGAGCTGGCAGGAGCCCCATGACGCAGAGAGCCGGAGGAGGAACCCAGAGTTTGTGTGTAGACCCCTGCCCGAGTCTCTGGCAGAGCCCCAGGCCACACGTGCGCATGGCAGATTAAAAGCAGTCTCAACTGAGAACTGAGCCCCTCTTCCCCCACTACAAGTGTCATAGAGTGCAGAGTTTGAGCCTGGCCAAATTAATTCCCTACTGACACAGAAACATCAGCTTCTCCAAAACAATATCACAGAATCCAGTTTCCACAGCACAGCATTCACAATGTCCATGACACCATCCAAAATTACTCTCCATATGAAGGTTCATTTTCAAGAATGAAAAATCAGTCAATCGATGCCGACCCTGAAATGAGCCAGATGCTATAATCGTTAGACAAGATCTTCAAGCAGCTATGATGATAGTGAGGTAAAATACGTCTTAATAAAAAATATTTGACATCCAAACCCTAACTCTATCACCTTCTCTCAGTCAAGACGTATAATATATAAAAATGAACCACTTGATAGCATTATTCATGATAGCCAAAAGTAGAAAATATCCAGATGTCTATCAGCTGGTGAGTAAACAAAATGTGGTCCAACCAAATGGTGGAATATTATTCAGCCATGAAAAGGAATGAAGTCCTGATACATGCTACAAGAAGGACGAGCCTTGAAAATACCAAGTGAAAGAAGTCATTCATAGAGACCACACTGCATGACTCCATTAGTAGGAAATTTCCAGAACAGGAAAACCTAGAAAGACAGAAATTAGATTAGATATCGCCAGGAGCTGAGAAGGGGAAATGGGGACTGAATGCTAATGAACGTCAGGTTTACTTGGGAGTAAAGCCATGGTTTTGGACTTATATGCTGGTGATGATCTCACTGCTTTGTGAATGTACAAAAAACCCACTGAATTATATATGCTCAAAATCCTTCAAGTGAGGCTTCAACAGTACATGAACCAAGAACTTCCCGATGTACAAGCTGGATTTAGAAAAGGCAGAGGAACCAGAGATCAAACTGCCAACATTCACTGGATCATAGAAAAAGCAAAGGAATTCCAGAAAAACATCTACTACTGCTTCATGAACTATGCTAAAGCCTTTGACTGTGTGGATCACAACAAACTGGAAAATTCTTAAAGAGATGGGAATACCAGACCATCTTGCCTGCTTCCTGAGAAACCTGTATGCAGGTCAAGAGGCAATAGTTAGAATCAGACATGGAACAAAGGACTGCTTCCAAATTGGGAACAAGTACATCAAGGCTGTATATTGTCACCCTGCTTATTTAACTTTTATGCAAAGTCCCAGGCTGGATGAAGCCCAAGCTGGAATCAAGATTACCAGGAGAAATATCAGTAACCTCAGATATGCAGATGATACCACCCTTATGACAGAAAGCAAAAAACTAAAGAGACTCTTGATGAAGATAAAAGAGGAGAGTGAAAAAGATGGCTTAAAACTCAACATTCAAAAAATGAAGATCATGGCATCCGATCCCATCACTTCATGGCAAATGGATGGGCAAACAATGGAAACAGTTACAGGCTTTATTTTCTTGGGCTCCAAAATCACTGTAGACTGTGACTACAGACTTGAAATTAAAAGATGCTTGCTTCTTGGAAGAAAAGCTATGACAAATTAGCATATTAAAAAGCAGAGACATCACTTTGCTGACTAAGGTCTGTACAGTCAAAGCCACGGTTTATCCAGTAGTCAGGTACAGACGCAAGAGTTGGACCATAAAGAAGGCTGAGCACTAAGGAGTTGATGCTTTTGAACTGTGGGACTGGAGAACTCTTGGGAATCCCTTGGACAGCAAAGATATCAAACCAGCCAATTCTCAAGGAAATCAACCCTGAATTTTCACTGGAAGGAATGATGCTGAAGCTGAAGCTCCAATACTTTGACCATCTGATGTGAAGAGCTGACTCATTGGAAAAGACCCTGATGCTGAGAAAGATTGAGGGCAGAAGGAGAAGGAGGTGACAGAGGATGAGATGGTTGGGTGGCATCATTGACTCAATGGACATGAGTTTGAGCAAGCTGGGAGACAGTGAAGGACAGGGAAGCCTGGCATGCTGCAGTCCATGGGGTCACAGAGTCGGACACGACTTACTGATTGAACAACAACTGTTTGGCACATACACAGTTATTATTGTCTGAATCATAAACCCTTAAAATTCAACATCTAGTAGATGAAACATACACAGATCATGATAATAACAATGGACATTGCTATGAGGAAGACTAGGAAAGGGAGAGAATTAAGTTTGCTGAATATCCACTATGTGCCAGGCCCTGTGCTCAACATACTACTCAGTTACATAATTCTTGCTACTTGGCCAAGTTTATCATCATCCCATTTTACAGATGGGGAAACTGAGGCCCAGGGAGGTAAAATTCCTGGGTTAGTGTCAGAACTGGAATTTGAACCAGCCCTGATTCCTACAAAACGACCATAGGAGGACAGAGAATATAATTCCTTTACTTTTGAGGAAAGTGGAGAAGAATCTACAGTGAAGTTTAGGCGCCATTGGAACAGGCAGGACAAGAGAGGTGAGGAGGAGGGAAAGCTTGTATGTGATATTGATGGATATCAGGTGCCTGAAACTTGGAGGAGACAAGAAGGACTGGTGGGAAATGGGGCTGGAGGCAGCTACAGGGGCTACATCAAACTAAGCCCCCATTTCCATTCCTGAGTAAAGGGAGAAAGGGAGGCAGTAACAAAATAAAGAGGACTTGGGGATCTCACTCATCTCCCCCTCCTTGGCTGGCTGCATGTAGGAGGCACAGCCCGGGAGGAAGCTTTCTCACGCTTAAACTGAGGGTCCCCAATGTAACACCCTGAGAAAAGCTGAGCTCTAAGAGCAGAGACGTCGAGAGGAAATCAGACACTTGTCCAAATGCCGATGCACATGTTCCCTGGTCCAGACTGACGTCTTAAAGGATGGGGATGTGAACATGCAAACGGTTAGCCTCCCCTTCAGTATCTGGGAGGCCCCCAAATGAGTGAACTCAGATGGACCACATAAACTAAGGGAGCTGGGACTGTCTGCATGAGATGTGTGTCCAGGGGAGAAAGGGACTCCCACAGAGGAGAAGGCGCTCGGGTCCCTGCCCACTGCCAGGGAGGCCAAGGTTATTGAAGTTCAAGGCCAGCACTGCCTACTAAGGGTGGCTCTGTGGAACTCCCGGCTCTGATTTCCACAGGGGCCGCCTCCTGCCCGTGCCCACCGCAGGAACCCTGGGGCCTGGGCCATGCCCTTTGGGCCAATGCTTTTCTTGGCATCCAAGGATGAACTCTGCTTGCCGGAAGACCTCAGCTTGGGTCAAGTGTCCCCCGAGGTGACCAGGATGCCATCTGCAGAGCAGGCCTTGCTGCCTGCGTGCTGACACCCTCCAGCCCCCAAGTGCCCAGCAAAATCCCTGCTGGCCTGACTCGCCAGAAGAGATGATTAATGCTGCTCGCTTTCCTGCTTCTCAGGCAAGTATTAACAGCTGGCAAACGGAGGTCCAGAGGCTGGCTGAGAAAGGACGACCAAAGGGTCCCTTTCCAGTCGTTCCTAAAGGAAATCAACCCTGAATATTCATTACAAGGACTGATGCTGAAGCTGAAACTCCAATACTTTTGGCCACCTGATGCGAAGAGCTGACTCATTGGAAAAAACTCTGATGCTGGGAAAGATTGAAGGTGGGAGGAGAAGGGGATGACAGAGGATGAGATGGTTGGATGGCATCACCGACTCAATGGACATGAGTTTGAGCAAACTCCAGGAGACAGTGAAGGACAGGGAAGCCTGGCGTGCTCCAGTCCATGGGGTCACAAAGAGTCAGACACAATTCAGTGACTGACTGAGCAACATCAACAAAGCGATTTCCCCTTGTCGCTGGAGAGCTCTGCGGTTCCTGGCTCCTGGCTGTGAATTCACATCAGAACCACTGACCAAGGCTGATTCGGGTCACCTTGGAACCCCGAACTGAAGACAAAAAAGACACACTTCCACTGAGGGTTCCGCCCAGTGGATTTCCAAGTCTTCCCTCCTTGACCAGCAGTTCTGGTGCATCTGAGCAGGGCTCCTCTTTGTGCCCACGAACTGAGTGCTACAGTGTATGTGGTCATTCCTGGCGTGGGGCCCATCCTCCCTCTCCCCACCTCCTCCCTTTTTTATGCTCCAGCCATGTGGAGAGTTCCTGAGGCTGCATCAGGCTCTTCTCTGCCTCTGTGCCTTTGCCCATGACCTTCCAGGTTTCTTCTGAAATCCCTTCCTCTGGGGTAGCTCAGTCAGCTCCGTAGCCCTTCACCCTCCCAGCTAGACTCAACCCCTCCAGCTCACACGGCTGCTCCGTGAGATGCTCTGAGCCCCCACCTCGCCATGCAAAGCAAATCCTTCCTTTCTCTAGGTCCCCTCTGCCAACAGTACATCCTCCTGAGAAGTTCACGTCACACGTGCCATTGTAACGAGTGTAATCCCTCAACTCTAAGACACATTATTTTTCTGTTTCTGAAATAACTGACTATTACATCCAATGCATACCTTCTCCCCTTTCCCCACCCCCGAAGAAGGTGCTGTGAAATCACAGGCTGGTCTGAGAATCAGGGTGACTCAGTGCCCCGCCCCCCGAATCACCTCTGCACCCCCACAGCCTGGTGCAGTGAACTTGGCAAGCATTTGCTGGATCCAAATTTGAATTCAACTCAAGCATTTCTTGAGGTCTACACTAAGTGAAGTTATGTGTGCTGCAAAGTACAGAGTCCAGGATAAAAGTTTCCCCCCTCTAGGAGGTCATAGGTGTGTGTATGTGTCTGCATGTGTGTGTGAGAGAGAGAGAGTGGATGGGGGGAGGTGGTTGGGGAGACTGTACAAAATGTCATCCACATTAACGCAAGATATAAACACCTGCCATGGTGCCTTGATGTGGACTAAACTTGAGGTTTTGTATTTGTTTTTGGTTCATGTTTGTTTTGAAGCGACTTAGCAGCAGCAGTAACAGCATGTTTGTTTGTTTTTTGAATAAGGCTTCTACAATTTGTGTCCTTATGATAAAGTCACTTCGGTCATGTCAGACTGTTTGCTACCCTATGGACTGCAGCCGGCCAGGCTCCTCTGTCCGTGGGATTCTCCAGGCAGGAACACTGGAGTGGATTGCCATGCCCTCCTCCAGGGGCTCTTTCCTGCCCAGGGATGGAACCCAGGTCTCCTGCATTGCAGGCAGCTTCTTCACCACTAGCGCCACTTGGGAAGCCCCACTAATGTCTTGAATTTTGTCAATCAGTTCTTCTGAGAGTATTAATTCCTCCTCACCATTTCATTTTGCAGGGAGAGGAACAAAGTGAGAGTACTGCCCAAGGTCAATGGCTAGAAAGTGACCCAGCTGTTCTCATTCCCTGATCCTCGCTCTCTCTTGCCCAAACTGCCTCATGGGACCTCTAACTCTTGTCTTTAAAATATAAACATGAAGCCCACTCTCCAGCAGAAGTCTAATCTCTGTTCTGTGACATTAGAAGTCCTGAAGTTTTTCTTTATGCCTTCTTCTCACACAGTCACCATGGTGATGGGAAAATATTATTCGGTGAAGGAATTATGGGAATATGAATCAGCAGAACCAGCAAAAGGGCCTTTGGAAAACCGTGACTCCCGGTGGACAGGCCATATTTTCAAAGTAAACACTCCAGAATGATGGATTGCACGTCGCTTCCTATAGAAGCTCGAAGGCCAGCCTCACTCCATTCCTGATAGCCCTGCTGTCTCCGGGCAAACACGGGTCCCCTCTCCTTTTCATAAGAAGAGCCCTGGCCATTTGTTAGCATGTTTGCTGCCTGGCAACACGAGTTTGTGGATATCTGCTGGCTTCATTAAATTTTAAACATTTTTCCTTGCCAAGTGGAACAAATTATTGATGTTGATTTGGGTGGATATTGAACACTGTCCAATAGAATTTCAATGGTGAAGAGGTCAAGCCTGGTTTTTAAGTCTAAAATGATGGCCAAACATTAAATATTGTTTGAACGTAATGACTGGCTTATCCTGCTCTTGATAAGCTTCCCTAAAATTTGTAGTAAATCTATGTGTGATTTTAAAAAAAAACATCGATTGAGTGCCTCAAAGAAATTAAACATAGAATGGCTATATGACCCAGCAATTCCACTTGTGGCTATAAACTCAAAACAATTGAAAGCAAGTATTTGAACAGATAGATATTATACAACTGTGTTCATAGCAGCATGAACAGCAGCATGAGTCAATAGCACTTGACTGTTCACAATAGCCAAAGGGTGGAAACAAGCCAAGTGTTTGTTGACAGATGATCGGATAAATAAAATACGGTACCGCACGAAATGGAATATTATTCAGCCTTAAAAAAAGGGAAGGAAATTCTGATACATGCTACAACACAGGTGAAACTTATGGACATTACGCTAAGTGACAGGCACAAAAAGACAAACACTATGGGATTCCACCCACAGGAAGATCTTAGAGGAATCAAATTCATAGACCCAGGAATCCCCATACTGGGCATATACCCTGAGAAATCCATAACTGAAAAAGACACATGTGCCCCAAGGTTCATAAGGGGACTCTTAGAGTATCGCTCTTTACTCTCCTTTCTCCACACCTTCGTGGGTATGACGGTTCAATTTCTGGGTCAGCCTGATGGGACTAAGGGTGCCCAGATCACTGGCAAAGCATTTTTTCTGAGTGTGTCCGTGAGGGTATTTCCAGAACAGTATTTGAGTAAAGAAGCTGGCCTTGGGAGGGATAGGTTAGGAGTTCGGGGTGGACAGATACACACTACTGTATGTAGTGTGTAACATAAACAAGGATCAGGACTTTCCTGGTGGACCGGTGGCTAAATCTCTGCTCCCGATGCAGGAGGCCCCAGCTAGACCCCTGGTCAGGGAGATAGATCCCACATGTTGCAACTAAAGAGCCTGAAAGCCGAAAGAAAAATCTTTGGTGCTGCGACTAAGATAAAATAAAAAATATAAAAAACAAACAAAACAAGGACCTACCTCCAGCACAGGGAACTATAATAAATATCTTGTAATAACCATAATGAAAAAGAATCTCAAAAAGATTAGACACACATATATGTGTGTGTGTGACTGAACTACTTTGCTGTACAGCTGAGACGAACACAACAGTATAAATCCACTGTATTTCAATAAAATAAAAAAAAGTTGGCCTTCCCTAGTGCAGATGGGCACCTCCCAATTCATGGAGGGCCTGAATAGAACAAAAAGTGGAGGGAGGACCATTCATTCTCTCCTTTTGACCTGGGACGCCCAGCTTCTCTGTCCGTGGACATCAGAGCTCTTGAATTGGGCTGGGACTCACACCTCCGGGACTGACTGGTCTCAAGCCTTCAGGCCGGGACTAATGACGCCCGACTCTCCTGGTTCTGAAGCTCACAGATGGCAGATCACAGGACTCCTTGACTCCGTAACCAGCTGAGCCCATCCCTGTAAGAAATCTCCTGTTTCCCTCTCTATAACCCTATCGATTTCTCTAGAGAACCCTGACTAACCCCTGGGCTCTCCTCACCCAGCTGCCGGCCATCTCCTCTTGGAGGAAGTGTCTAAGGCCCTCAGTTGACCCGTGATGTTGGCACAATGTGCAGGGAAGCCCTGCCCTCCAGGGAGAGCCTCTAGGGTCAGCAGCCTCCTGGAGCCAAAGGCAGATTTGTGTGAACAGAAGGCAGCGATGCCTCAGGTCCTCGGTGTCCCCCACTGCTCTAAGTGGCCCTCACGTCACTTTCCATGCTCATGTGTGCTGTACAGCTGTGCTGAAGCCCCCAAGGGCTAAGCAGTGTGAACGCGTGTGTGCATGCTAAGCCGCTTCAGTTGTGTCCAGCTCTGCAACCCCATGGACTGCAGCCCACCAGGCTCCTGTGGGATTCTCCAGGCAAGAATGCTGGAGTGGTTGCCATGCCCTCCTCCAGGGGACCTTCCCAACCCAGGGATCAAACCCACATCTTCTTCCTCTCCTGCATTGATAGGTGGGCTCTTCGCCACTAGTGCCACCTGGGAAGCCCAAGGAATGTGAATGAAAGTGAAAGTCGCTCAGTCGTGTCCAACTCTTTGCAACCCCATGGACTACGCAGCCCATAGAATTCTCCAGGCCAGAAGACTGCAGTGGGGAGCCTTTCCCTTGTCCAGGGGGTCTTCCCAACCCAAGGATCGAACCCAGGTCTCCCTCTTTGCAGGCGGATTCTTTACCAGCTGAGACACAAGGGAAGCCCAAGAATACTGGAGTGGGTAACCTATCCCTTCTCTAGGGGATCTTCTGGACCCAGGGATTGAACCAGGGTCTCCTGCATTGCGGGCGGATTCTTGACCAACTGAGCTATCAGGGAAGCCCTGCTGCTGCTGCTGCTGCTGCTAAGCTGCGTCAGTCGTGTCGACTCTAGTAAAGGCTAAAATCAGTTGAAATGTCTGTGCAGCTTAGTGGAGAATCAGGAGAGAAACCCCAGCCTGAGGGTCGTGTGGAGGACACCCGCTCTGCGCCCTGGACCCGCGGGCCACAGGGCTGCTCCCAGCACATCCCTGAGGTGGGGGGTGGGGGGTGGGGTGTGGCCTTGGTGCTTTCCCAGGACAACACGGGGGACCTGGCTGTGGGTGTGCCTGGGGTCTGCCTCCTTCAGCCTCTGAGACCCATCCAGGTGTCCACCTTTCTTTCCCTTGTATGGCTGAAGAGCGGTCTGCTGTGGGAAAGCACTGACTGTGGGTCAGCTTTATTGCGGATGGACATCTGGGCAGCTCTCATTGTGAAGTCATCATCAAAGTGCCGCTGGGGCCTCCCTCGCGGCCCGGTGGTTAAGAATCTGCCTTCCAGGGCAGGGGCTCAGATTCAGTTTCCGGGGAGGGAACTGAGATCCCAAAGGCTGCGGAGCAGCTAAGGCCACGCGCCGCTGCTGTGAGTGCTGGGGCCTCTGCTCTGCAATTAGCGAAGACCCTCGAGCCCTGCAAGGAGACCCAGTGCAGTCGAAAGCAAAAATTTAAAAAGAAAATAAAAAATAAATAAAATAAGGGTGCTGCTGTGAACATTCCTGTCTTACAGTGAATAAGTGTATTTATGTCTTCACACACACACACACACCCCTACTTACATACATGTACACACATCATGCATACATACCCAGAAGTGAATTCAGCTTGAGCAGATAATCTCAGTCCTTCAAAATGCCTCCAACAGGCTACACTCTACCAGCACCAGGCCTGAGTTCCAGCAGCTCCAGAGCTTTGCCAGTATTTGCATTTCCACTCAATGTCTAAAGCAAGCAAAGCTCATCTAGAGTGAGAAATCTGACTGCGTTTGCCTCTGAGGGGTAGTGACTGGAGGGGGTGCCAGGGGTATTCAGGGGTTGTAACGTTCTGCCTCTTGATTGGGAATCAGGTACTGGTTACATGCATGTGTTTTCACATCTGTGCGCTTTTCTGTATGCAGTGATCAATGTCAATTAAAAAGTTCATTGTTGCTGTTCAAGCGTTCAGTTGCATCTGACCCTTTGTGAACCCATGGACTGCAGCACTCCAGGCTTCCCTGTTCTTCACCATCTCCTGGAGCTTGCTCTAACTCATGTCCATTGAGTCAGTGATGCCATCCAACCATCTCATCCTCTGTTGTCCCCTTCTCCTCCTGCCTTCAACCTTCCCCAGCATCAGGGTCTTTTCTAATGAATTGGTTCTTCACATGAGGTGGCCAAAATATTGGAGCTTCAGCTTCAGTATCAGTGCTTCCACTGAATATTCAGGATTAATTTCCTTTGGAATTGATTGGTTTGATCTTTTTGCAGTGCAAGGGATTCTCAAGAGATTCTCCAACACCACAGTTCAAAAGCATCAATTCTTTCGTGCTCAACCTTCTTTATGGTTCAATTCTCATATCCATATGTGACTACTGGAAAAACCATAGCTTTGACTATACAGAGCATTGTTGGCAAAGTAATGTCTCTGCTTTTTAATATGCTGTCCTGGTTGGTCATAGCTTTTCTTTCAAGGAGCAAGCGTCTTTTAATTTCATGGCTGCAGTCACCATCTGTAGTGATTTTGGAGCCCAAGAAAACATTCTCTCACTGTTTCCACTGTTTCCCTATCTATTTGCCATGAAGTGATGGAACCAGATGCCATGATCTTCATTTTTGAATGTTGAGTTTTAAGCCAGTTTTTTCACTCTCCTCTTTCACCTTCATCAAGAGGCTCTTTAGTTCCTCTTTGCTTTCTTCCATAAGGGTGGTAATCATTTGTGTATCTGAGGTTATTGATATTTCTCCTGGCAATCTTGATTCCAGCTTGTGCTTCATCCAGCCCAGCATTTCACATGATGTACTCTGCATGTAAGTTAAATACACAGAGTGAGAATATACAGCCTTGATGTACTCCTTTCCCAATTTGGAACCAGTCCGTTGTTCCATGTCCAGTTCTAACTGTTGCTTCTTGACCTGCTACAGGTTTCTCAGGAGGCAGGTTAGGTGGTCTGGTATTCCCATCTCTTTCAGAATTTTCCACAGTTTATTGTGATCCACACAGTCAAAGGCTTTGGCATAATCAATAAAGCAGAAATAGATGTTTTTCTGGAATTCTCTGGCTTTTTCTACGATCTGACAGATGTTGGCAATTTGATCTCTGGTTCCTCTGCCTTTTCTAAATCCAGCTTGAACATCTGGAAGTTCTTGATTCACGTACTGTTGAAGCCTGGCTTGGAGAATTTTGAGCATTATTTTACTAGTGTGTGAGATGAGTGCAATTGTGCGGTAATTTTAGCATTGTTTGGCATTGCCCTTCTTTGGGATTGGAATGAAAACTGAGCTTTCCCAGTCTTGCGGCCACTGTTGAGTTCTTCAAATTTGCTGGCAGTTTGAGTGCAGCACTTTAACAGCACCATCTTTTAGCATTTGAAATAGCTCAGCTGGAATTCCATCACCACCACTAACTTTGTTCGTAGTGATGCTTCCTAAGGCCCACCTGACTTCACACTCCAGGATGTCTGGCTCTAGGTGAGTGATCACATCATCATGATTATCTGGCTCATTAAGATGTTTTTGTTTAGTTCTGTGTATTCTCGCCACCTCTTTTTAATACCTTCCGCTTCTGTTGGATCCATTCTGTTTCTTTCCTCTATTGTGCCCATCTTTGCATGAAATGTTCCCTTGGCGTCTCTAATTTTCTTGAAGAGATCTCTAGACTTTCCCATTCTATTGTTTTCCTCTGTTTCTTTGCATTGTTCACTTAGGAAGGCTTTCTTATCTCTCCTTGCTATTCTTTGGAACTCTGCATTCGTATAGGTATATCTTTCCTTTTCTCCTTTGCCTGTTGCTTCTCTTATTTCTCAGCTATTTGTAAGACCTCCTCAACCATTTTGTTTTTTGCGTTCCTTTTTTGCAGAGATGGTTTTGATCACCACCTCCTCTACAATGTTACAAACCTCTGTCCATAGTTCTTCAGGTACTCTGTCTATCATATCTGATCCTTGAATCTATATGTCACTTCCACTGTGTAATTGTTGCTGCTGGGGCTGCTGAGTCGCTTCAGTCCAACTCTGTGCGACCCCATAGATGGCAGCCCACTAGGCTCCTCTGTCTCTGGGATTCTCCAGGCAAGAATACTGGAGTGGGGTGCCATTGCCTTCTCTGGTGTAATTGTTAGGGACTTCATTTCAGTTATATCTGAACGGCCTGGTGGTTTTCCCTACTTTCTTCAATTTAAGTCTGAATTTTACAATAAGGATTTTGCAATCTGCCATCTTGATTACATACATAATAATAAAAAGTTTATGGAAAAAAATTAACTTAAAAATTATCTGGGGCACAGGGGTCATTGTTTTCCCTCTTTTAGAGACGAAGATGCTGAAGATCAAGGTCATGACCTGGTGCTGAGTTCACCGTCAGTCAATTTACGTGAAGCCTCTTTCCTGACCCATCCCCACATCTGTTCAGTTGGTGCCTCATTTCTACCTCCAGCGTTTCGCTAGTTGGTCACCAGCTTCCGTTCATGCTCCTCTGCAGGGTGGATTTTGTCAACCTCACATTTCATGGTAAGCTGGCCCTCGATTCTAACCCAGGTGTGAATACTCATTGTGAATACTCATTCTGTGGTCTCCCAGGCTGCCTCTCGGCCCTAGGCTCAGTATCGTCCACGGATTTGATAAGCTTGCCTTGCATGTGTCCTTCCAGAGCCTCCTATAAATGCTGGGGATCTTACTTTATCTGGAGAGGGGCGCCAGGTCCCACACATCCAACAAGAACTCTGGCCAGATTGCCGTGGGCTCAGCATCCCATGCTGGCCAGTGTCTGACACCCACCCCGTGTCTCTGCCAGCCTGCCTTCTCCTGAATTATCCACCAGCATGCTATCTGGTAAGCAGTCCTCCATTGACAAATATTGACCCAGTGAAGGGCCTCCTATGCGAAGGCCCTGTGCAGGCGATGGTAGGGATAGAGAGCTGGACTGAATTTGGCTTCTAGGGAACTCACAGGAGCAAAGTGACTGACTTGAACTCTGGAGCCAGACACAGTGTTAGTCGTTCAGTCGTGTCCTGCGTTGCAGGCAGATTCTTTACCATCTGAGCCACCAAGGAAGCCCCCAGCCTGCGCTCAAATCCTGCCCCTCAAAAGTTGGGTGACTCTGCCTAAGTTACTCAGCCTCTCTGAGCCTCAGTTTCCTCATCTGTTAGTAACAATGCCTTCAAGGGGTGTGATGAGGATTAAGTGGGTTAGCGATTGCAGAGCTCCTCCAGGAGAAAAAGTCCTCAGAAGCTTTGGGTGGCATCGCTTGTGATTCCTCGCGTCTCCTTTTTCTGCTCGCCCCAGGGTCAAGCCTTGGTCGTTTCTGTGGCCCTCAGGCAGCGAAGAGTGAGACTCACACCCGAGGCCCCTGGTTAGATGTGTTTGAATCCCAGCTCTGTACTTGCTGACAGAGCAAGACACTGTCTGCACAGCCTGCTCCACACGGGGACCATCGGCCCAGGATTGGTGCTTGCTGGGTAAGGCCAAGGCCCACGGCTGTCAGCATGTGCTTGGGAGCTGAGTGGGTGCGGATCCCATCTTCAAGGTCTTTACCGGGGGGCCGGGGAGAGAAGCCCGCTTCGTGCTGCAGGCAGCTAGCGGGAGTGAAGGAGGGACAGTGGATAGATGGTTGTCCACTAGCAATACAACGTACGGAGTAAATTAATGAAAGGCTCAAAGTAATTTCCTCTGAACAGTGACGTTTAAAATCCTGCACAGTAATGCCCGACATAATGGACTGATTTCACACGTAACGTTCTGCAGTCTTTAGAAGCAGTGATTGTGGACAGAACACAGAGAAGTGAGAAGCTCAGCACGGTGCTGAGGGGAAGGGCCGGGAGGCGCCGCTCCAGGGGCCGCTTGACTGGCAGCCCTGCTCAGAGTGGGAGGGCCGCGTGCCTGGCAGCGCTGGGCTGCCAAATAAAGGGACCAGAGCAGATTTCATTTTCTTTTTTTTTCTCCGTTTAATGAATTTTCTCTGTAGAGGCTTTCTTTTCTTTTTTTTTTTT
>SJXQ01012965.1:91751-116614 GCA_006408695.1 Aepyceros melampus | reverse complement strand
TCCCATCCGCTCTCTATTTTGCACATGGTAATGTATGTTTCAGGGCAGCTCTCTCAGCCCGTCTCACCCTCTCCTTCCCCACTGTGCCCACAAGCCGATTCTCCATGTCTGTGTCCTATTCCTGCCCTCCGCGTGAGTTCATCGGTACTTGCTTTCATTTCTTATACACATTTGGAAGGTGACTTTTTGACGAACTGGAGTGGTTTAAGCCCAGCCCCTTAGCACCTGATCCATGAACGATGATAGTGCTTTTGAGGGGTTGGCCCTGGCCCTGCAGCTCATGAAGATGGCTGAGGCTCAGCTGGGCTGGAAGCAGTGACCAAGTGTGGGCAGGCATTCTCCAGACCTGCAGCGCCCACTCTCAGCTGTGGCCCAGGACAGGCCCTTCCCTCCCTGTCTCAGGCCTGGACCGTATGATGTGCTCCAGGTTCCCGCCCAGGCCGCTGGGAGGCTCAAATGAATGGAAGGTGAAGTGGTCACACGTGGTGGCCGTGCTGCAGGATAGGGGCTGGCAGTCACAGAATGATCGCTAAGAAGAGAAACCTCCTGGCCCAGACATGCAAGGCCAGCAGAGCTGTGGTTGGCAAGGAGCTGTTGAACCATCTGAGAACCATGCGCTCGGTGAGGGCAGGAAGTGGGCACGTCTGGCAGTAGCTGGGCAGGAGGAGGGAGGGTCCCTCAGGGAGAAGCGACCCCCAGCCAAGCAGGCCTGGCGGAGCGCAGCTCAAACCCCAACGCTGACGGCGTGTGTGCCCATTGTGTGCACCACATTGTCTTGGGAGGCCAAGATGGGCTCTGAGCGTGACAGCCTGCACTGGGGGAAACAGAGCTCCTTTGCCCCTTCCTGCTGGGGAAACATGGGCCCACCCTGAATCCTGGCCCAGTGCTTGTTGTGTGAAGCTGGTTCCACCTGCCCTGAGCTCGCTCAGACCCAGAGAAGCGTGAGTGCTTTAAACTACAGGTAAATTGCACATCCGGGCATCAGCTTCTCAGCTGCTGGGGCCCTGAAAAGTCCAAGTTCAAAATCCAAGATGGATGGGCCTGAAGCAATCTCCCAGGCGAGTGCAGGCCTGCTCTGACCCCGATGGCCCCTCTAGATCTGCCAACTTTGCCATCAGAGAAGCAACAGGCATGACTCCAGACTCTGTGAAAATCAAGGAGTTGTGTTTTAATGGAGCTAGAGAGTCATTCTGCAAGTTCATTGTGATGAGGAGGGAGGGAGGTGGAATCTGTGCTTTACAAGAAGTCCTCAGGAGTAAGGCAGGACTGAGCCAGTCCCAGCTTCCTCGGCCTCCCTAGGAAACCTCCGTATCAAATGCATCATTTATGAGGACAAGCCTATGCATATTCATGAGCTCACTGTCTTCCAAGGCTAGTGGCTGTCTGTGAAAAATCCTCCTGTAATGAATTATTGCATGAAAGAGCTGTGGAAGCTGAGGGCAGGCCCCAAGTCCTCAAAATTACTACAGTCACTAAAGCTTGCTTTGAAGAAAATGCTTCCAACTGTGCCTGCCTTTGGTCAAATGAGGGGAGGGGGGTGTCCCAAGAGGCGCTGGTGGTAAAGAACCCTCTTGCCAATGCAGGAGACGTAAGAGACGCGGGTTAGATCTCTGGGTTGGGAAGATCCCTGGAGGAGGGTAAGGCAACACACTCCAGGATTCTTGCCTGGAGAATCTCATGGACAGCGGAGTCCGGCAGGCTGCAGTCCATAGAGTGACACAGAGTTGGACCCAACTGAAGAGACTTAGCTCGCGCGCACGACCTTAGTGAATTGCCCCTTCTGTGCCACAGTTCTGGAAGGACAAACAAGAAGTTTGCAACCACATGCTCTCTGTCCCTCTGCAGCAGAGAACATCCACAGCCTAGACTAATGCACAAACGAAGGGGGTGGGGTGCAGAGAAGGGAGGCTCCACCACAGGGAACGCCTAAGCCCCCAGGCTGCATACAGCAGGGTGCACCAACACCATTTCGGGGAAACTGAGGCAGGTCTCCATCCCCAGAGCAGCCCTGCATACCCAGCAGGTGGGCTCGAGACCGAGCCCTCCCAAGCCTCTGATCACAGACTAGCAAGAGCCTGAAATGCCCTCTGGCCGGTTACCATCCTTTCCCGGCCTCCATCCTTCCCATCTGTTGACTGTGGAAGCTAATCCCTCCTTCCATCGACTCTGAAACACACTTTTCCCAGGGAAGCACCTTGGAGACAGAAGCATGCCCTGCTATCAATGTCTTGACTGGGGTCAGCATTTGAATGGCAGTGTTTCCTCTTTCTTAGTGGCCTGGAAGATAAAGTGTGCGTTATCATCAGTAGCGCTAGTGGTAAAGAACCCACCTGCCAATGCAGGAGACGCAAGAGATGCGGGTTCAATCCCCAGGTTGCAATGATCCCCTGAAGAAGGAAATGACAATCCACTCCAGTATTCTTGCCTGGAGAATCCCACGGACAGAAGAGCCTGGAGAGCTATAGTCTACAGGGCCGAAAAGAGGCAGACATGACTGAAGCGACTTAGCATGCACACGATTAGTGCATCCTAGGCGCTGACGGTGCTGATTTCCATCCTAAAGGAAATCAGTCCTGAGTGTTCATTGGAAGGACTGATGTTGAAGCTGAAACTCCAGTCCTTTGGTCACCTGATGCGAAGAACTGACTCATTTGAAAAGACCCTGATGCTGGGAAAGATTGAAGGCAGGAGGAGAAGGGGACGACAGAGGACGATATGGTTGGATGGCATCACCAACTCAATGGACATGAGTTTGAGTAGACTCCGGAAGTTGGTGATGGACAGGGAGGCCTGGTGTGCTACGGTCCGTGGGGTTGCAAGGAGTCAGACATGACTGAGCAGCTGAACTGAACTGAACTGAGGTGCTAATGAAATACAGCAGTAAGGTACCATTTACTAAGTACCTACTGTATGCCAAGCACCGGGCCCATCAGTGAGCACAGGGGCTGGCACATAGTAGGTGCTCAATAAACACGAGTTTCCACCCTTCTCAGTCCTAGGAAGACAGGGCAGCCCTGCTCATTGCAATTTGTCTGGTTGAAAATCTGTTCTGAAACTCCTGTAAGTTCACATTGTATTCAGGGAGCTTCATGGCCTTTGAAGCTTTAATTAAGCACCAGTTGAACTTAGATTTGGGGTGGGAGAGTTGAAACGTTTTCCCAAACTAGTCACAACCCAATTAGAATGTTACTCACGAACCCTAAGACAGTGATTCATTTCGTATTCCGCTGGCATTTCTTGCTTACAAGCAACTCACATGTGACTCAACTTTGATTTTGCTATTAAACATTAACCGGCACACTTCCTCATCCCGATAAAAGTCATTTGGGAAGCCTCCCTGCCCCTGAGCATGTGCGTCCATGAGTGTATATTCGTCTGTGCCCTGGGGTGAGTTCACCCCAGAGGGCCCCGGGGCCTACCACACAGAGCCTGCCGGGCTGGCTTTGTTGACACATGCCCTATGCTGTCACCCAGGGCCCTGTGCTCGCTTTAATCTTCTGCCTGAAATTCTTAATAATGCTTGAACAGGACTCACGCGTTCATTCTGCACCAGGCCCGGCGAATTGGGTAACCAGTCTGAGTGTACATGTGCGTGCCTGCACATCTGTGTGGGCGTGAGTCCATACAGATGGGGTGCAGGCCTGCGTGAGGACGTGTGCAGTTGGGGCCCTGGGAAATTGGACACGAGGGGGCCACCGTGTGCCAGAGGGGGCCAAAAAGCATGGCCCATGGCCCGTGGGGAAGCTTCAGATGCAGATTCCAGGGCCCTGAGTGTGGCTCAGGAATGCAGGACTTCAGCGAGGCCCTCCTTCGAGGTGACTACAGTTTAAGAACCACCGGCCATAGGTTCAAGGCTCTGAGAGTCAAGGCCCTGACCTGGTGGCCTTCTTTAAGGATGTGTTTAGAACCTCCTGCAGCTCAAAACCATCTCGCCGTCCACTTCGTCTTCTGAGTTCAGGTTCCCAAAGGACCAGCAGCCCACCAGGAATGCCAAGGAACCCCGAGGCTGCTCACCGCGGGGAACTCTGCCCAGAGCCTCCCTCAGCGTCCTGGGCTCTGGGCCAGGCGGTGATCATGCCCGAGCAGGACAGAGTGGCCTTGACCACCAGCCCTCCCCACCCACGCCCCCGCGTCGGCAGGGTGGGGCCACGGCTGCCCCTGCTGTGGCTTGGATTTATCAGCGTGGGTCCTGGAGTGGGCCCTGTTCGTTGGTGCCTGTCCTTGTCCATGTTCCTAGCCTGACCCCTCCACACACTGAGACCCACCCTAAAGCACAAGTGACTGGCATTGGTCAACGGAAGGTCCTCGTTGTACCCGCCTGGGGCCCAGCTGGCACCTGGTGACCCCACCAGAATAACTCCATGCCCAGGCTCCAACTCACTGAAAACCATCCCAGGTCAAGACGCTGCCCGCTCGCTGGGCTCATCACGGCTGGGAGAGGGGCTGCGGGGTAGCAGGCTGCTGCTTCCCCCAGGCACCCCCGTGAGCGCGCCAAGCTGCAGTTCCCTCTCCTGTGAAACAGCACGTCCCTGGGCCGGCCTGGACTCCGGGCTGGGCTCCTGCCCCACCTCTCTCAGGCCACACCTCCTCCAGGCAGCCCCTGCACCTCTCAGAACCCCAGAAGCATCTTAGTTTCCCATCCCTTCCCCATGGGGGTGAGGGATAGAGTTCCCCCGGTGCAGGTCCTCAAGCTTTAGGGGGTGACCAGGAGGGGCCCCCCATTTCCCAGGAGGGAAATGGCCCCAGGATGGGGAGGAGGCTGACCCAGCACCACACCCCCAGCCTGAAGCCGTGACAGAACATTTTCTGCTGCCCCAGCCCCATTAAATGCTTTCTTCCATAGCTGCCACTGCCAAACACCTACAGTGTACCAGGCACTCTGCAGGCTTGCTTCTGGAGCCTCTGAGATGATCATAAGATGTAGGCAGGGATATCACAGACAAGGCAATGAGGACTCAGAGAGGTTAGGCATCTTGCTCGAGGACACACAGCTTGTAAGACCCGAGATTGAAAACCCATGCTTCGCAGTGACACTTGGCCTCTCTATAGCAGCATCAGCCCAGCCCTGAGCTCCCCTGGGCCTCTGGGGCTCCCCACCACCCGAGGTTGCGTAGCTCCCATGGGTCCTCCCTCGGCTCCCTGACACAGCCCAGGTGGTGGGGAGCTCAAGCCAGCTCTTCTATTATTCACGCCTCGCTCTGTTTGCCAGCAGGGACCTGGCCCAGAGGTCCCCGCTTTGCCAGGAAAGATAAGGCGTGGACACCTGACTCGTCCTCCTCTGCGCTCTGTCTCGATTTCCCCAAAGAAAACGACGGCCTGTTATTCCTGGCTGAGCGCAGGAGGCAGGACCTCCCTCTCCTGAAAGGCAGACCAGCCGCCAGCAGGATTACAGGGCTAGAGTTACGGCTTTTCCTGGGGGCCACCTGTTCCCTCCTGTAACCCTGCATGGGCACACGGGGAGGGTGCCTGCCCACCACGGGGGCTTGGGCGGGGCTGCCTTGGCTGCCAGGAACGCGGCTTCACGTGAAGCCCATGAAGCCCACGGCGCTCTTTTCAAGGTCGGTGCTTCGAGGCCCGTATTAGAGGTGAAGAACTCGAGTCTCGCCCAGACCACACAGCTGGTGGATGGCTTTGCTGGGGCTCCCTGCCCCATGCTGGGTGCCAGGCTGACTCATTTTGTCTCCAAACAAGACTCGGAAGAAATGAACTCATGTATGAGTGAGCCTTGTCCACCCACACCTCTGCATCTAACTTAATACTTGCATCAAGCAGAAATTGGCAAGAGAATAAAAATTCCAGGCCACCAATGGGAGCCCCGGAGGGTCAGCCTGCAGGGACCTGGGAGTGAATCACAGCCCCAGCCAGGGGTCTGCTGGAGCTCCTGGCTCAATGGATGCCTGCGGCCCCTAAGTGTCATGAGTGTCACCAGCGGGGCAGCGGGAGTGGAGAGGTGTCTTTCCAGGCTAGGAGAGGGTCCCTCCCAGCTCCGACAGACTCCACCAAACTGATGACACTGCTACCCATGCCGAATCAAGGTGATGTCATAAGAAGTCGGTTTGTACTGGGACAAATTATTGTCTTCGGAAGGTTGACAGGCCCTCCAGGGACACCTGGACCGAACAGAACATGGCAGTGTCTTGTGTCTCCCAACCCAACTGGTGAGACTCTTTAATATCACCCACTGTAGCTCCACCTGTTTCACACATCAGAAAACTGAGGACCAGAGAGGGGAAGGGATTTGTCCATGAGCCCTCAGGACTGAGGAGGGTCTCAAAGGACGGGGGCATTGGTAGGAAAGCTCTCTGGCTATGCACCCCAGCAGCCCTGAAGCTGAACCCTCATGCCTCCCTGGACTAGCCGTGTGATGATCCACACCCTCTCAGCCTCAGTTTTCTTGTCCATAAAATGGAAGTGATAATAACACCTAGCTATGCAAAAGCTGAAACTCCAGTACCTTGGCCACCTCATGCGAAGAGTTGACTCATTGGAAAAGAGTCTGATGCTGGGAGGGATTGGGGGCAAGAGGAGAAGGAAACGACAGAGGATGAGATGGCTGGATGGCATCACTGACTTGATGGACGTGAGTTTGAGTGAACTCCGGGAGTTGGTGATGGACAGGGAGGCCTGGCGTGCTACAATTCATGAGGTCGCAAAGAGTCGGACACGATTGAGCGACTGAACTGAGCTGAACTGAACAGGATTGTAAGGCTGGCTTAATAGCTCAGTGGTAAAGAACCCATCTGTCAATGCAGGTGTTTCGTGGGTTCAATCCCTGGGCCAGGAAGATCCCCTGGAAAAGGAAATGGCAACCCACTCCAGTAGTCTTGCCTGGAGAATCCCAAGGACAAAGGAACCTGGCGGGCTACAGTCCCTGGGGTTATAAGAGTCGCACATGACTTAGCGACTACACAACCACCGCAGCGTTGCCGAGAAAAGATGACAGAGTTGAAGGCCTCGCAGATAGCTGTCAACCCTAAACACTTCAGAAGGGCTGTTGGAGGAACAAGGAGCGTCAGCAGCATCAGAGAAATAACAGGACAGTTTGTTGGCAGAAAACAACAAAATTCTGTAAGGCAACATCCTTCAGTTAGAAAAAAGAAAAGAGTTTGTTGAGCACCTGCTCTGTGCCAGGTGCTGGCATAAAGAGGACTCGCACGTAACCTCTGCCCTCAAGATGAGAAGCACTGAGCGATGGAGGCACTCAGGGGAGGCCCCTCCTGCCGGAGAAGGAGCGGGTGGGAGGGAAGAAGGGCGTGCCTGGGAATGATAAGGTATTCCAGGAAGAGGGACCAGTTCGGGTCAGGACCTGGAGGAGAGAAAGGGCGTGGCATGTGTGGCGAGTTCCATCTGCTTGGCCGAACTTCGGATGCAAGTGGGTGGGTGCTGGCAGTCCTGGGCCGGGAGCCCCGGCGGGGCCGGCAGCGTCAGGCCACCAGCGAGGGTCAGTGTGTGCCTGGCCAAAGGGCTCAGCCTCACCTCCAACGGGGAATTCTCACTGCAGGGGCTCACTGCTGGGCTGAGACAACAGGTGGCCCCTTGGAAAGCGCAGGGGGTCAGGACTCACCAGGCAGGAGCCCCCCACCCCCGACCAGCACAGGTGGGGCTCACTGTGCCGCCTTCCCGGCCTCCTCTTCACGGTCATCCCAAGATGAGCCCCGAGTTACAGTCAGGGAAGCCGAGGCTCAGCCAGGGCAGACACTGGGCAGGGAGTCATAGCGGGGTACCTCCCACCCAGGCTTTGCTCTTCCCCACAGTGCTGCCTTTCAGCTTCCTGGAGTATTTATTCCATTATCCATACTGAACTGTATGGGTTTATTTCCTAACTCAAGCTTCACTACTTAAAAAAAAAACTGCTGTTTCAAAAAGTGCATTTTTTAGTCAACGATCTCTCTTGGTAAATGTCACATTGCTCTTGAAAACATGTGGGTTATTTTCAAATATCTTTTGATATTCACTTCTAACATTATTCAGCAGCGATGCGAGAACAGACTCTGTGACTTCCGTGCCTTTAGACCATGGAATTCTCTGCATCTTGTCGTATCTCCCTGGATATGTTCCAGTGTCTCCTGGCTTTACAGTCTATGGGAACTTGAATAGAATTTGTATCCTACTGTTGTGTGAAGATTATATAAATCTTCATTATGTTGAATAGGTTCATGGGCTTTTCCGTTCTGCTATATCCTTCTACTTTTTCTGTATATTCATTCTACTAATTTTTGAATGTTTGATATTGAAACTCCAACTAAACATCTTAATTTATCTATTTTTTAAAAGAGCTGTAATATATAGTTGGGCTATATGTAACTTTGTTTTGTATTTTGCAAGTCTCCTGTAAATGTGTTATCACACTTTTAAAAAATAGGAGAAAAGTGTGCATTTTTAATACAAATTTTAAAAGGTAGAGCTGATTCTTCCTGGAGTCAGCCCCCCTGCACATCGCCTCCCACCAGCCCCATTTTCACAGAGTCGTAAATCACTTTCTTAAAGGGGCAGCGAGACCAAGGGGGGATAATTGCTCTTGACAAGCTGCGGTTCATCAGCCAAAAGGATTTAGGCTCTGGAGGTCCAGAGAGGCAGCAAGGAATCGCTAGACCCTGAAGCAGGCGCTGCTCCCCTGGGACAATTCCCCCCTCCCAGCCCATGTCTGCGCCTGGGACCGGTGGGACCAGGACCCTCTCTGTCGTTGCAAGCCTGACCTTTGAGACCCTCACCCTCACCCTCTCAGGCTCCAAGCACAGGGCTCGGGGATGTGCTGGGGGCGAAGGTCCAGACCAGCTTGGTCCTCAGTCCTGTGAGCCTGGGAGGTGCAGGGTGGTCATCACGGGAGATATTCCTGGGGGGTACTCTGGTTGTTGATAAGGAGCCCTACTGGGGTGTGAGTGTGTGTTAGGCAGTCAGTCATGTCCGACTCTTTACTACCCTATGGACTGTAGCCCACCAGGTTCCTCTGTCTATGGAATTCTCCAGGCAAGAATACTGGAGTGGGTTGCCATTCCCTTCTCCAGGGGGGAATCTTCCCAACCCAGGGATCAAACCCGGGTCTCCTGCACTGCAGGCAGATTCTTTACCATCTGAGCCACCTGGGAAGCCCCTAGGTGGACTTGAAGAATTACCCGCTGTTGATCTAAAATTCACATTGAAGGGGACATGTGAGTGAGTTCTATCCGGTAGCCCCAGTGTTGTCACAGGAGTCACGAGGGAGGGCCTGCTCGTGTTTGCACCGTGCGCGTGTCGCTGGGGAGTCCAGGGACAGGACCTGGAACTTGGAGTGTCTTTCTGGGCACAGAAGCAGAAATGCGTCTCCCGGGGCTCGCTGCCTGTGCTGTCTCCAGGCAGAGGGCTCCGTGCTCCCAGAGGGTTTGAGCTAAGAGCCGGCTGATGGCATTTTAAACCTCAGCCACTTACGGACTCCATTAGGAGTGCCTCAGGAACAGCTCCATCTGGGACACAGTGATTAACGACTCCAGCCTGGGCGGGCAGAAGGCCTTGGCTTTGACACCTCTTATCTTCTGATGCTCGGAATCACTGGAAATTAACATCTCCACCTGCTGCCGCTTGCTTGTGAAACCCGGGTGAGGTCCCGCCACTCCTCTGCTCTCAACACTTCCGTGGCTCCCATCTCACTGAGGGTCAAAGCCAAAGACCCCCCTTGGACTGCAAAAAGGTCCTCCACCACCTTCCTGTCCCGCCCCCCAGGCTCAGCTCCCCCCATGCCCTTTTCACTCTGCCCAAAGCACCCTCGCTGGTGTTCTTTGTAAAGATCAGGCATCCCCACCCCAGGGCCTTTGCCCCTGTGGTTTCTTCTGCCAGGAACCCCTTCCTTCAGATATTTCTAGGTTTATCCTTCAAGGCCCCCAGGTTCTTCTCAATTGTCACCTTCTTAGAAAGGCCTGCCTGACCTCTCTCTGCAGTGAGAGAGTGCTCTCTCTCTGCCCTGAGTTACTGCCCTCCAGCTTTATCACCCTGGTCACCGCTGTACATCCTTTGACTGTTTATTTTGTTCAGTGTCTGTGCATAGCAGTGTCAGTCCTGGGAGGGCAGGGACCACACGTGCTTTATAGCTGGTCAGCCAATGTTTGTCGAATGACTGACTGACCAAATGCTGCTGCCGCCTCTGCTTCTGTGCCGGGTCACCCAGGACCTTCCATACAGCAGGCCTTGATTCAAGGACTCACTTTGTAATAGGAAGACCCACATGTGAGGCATCTCCAGCACCCTAGGGCCTCATCCCCAAGCCTGGATGGTCATGCTTTCTTGACCCCCTGATCTGGAGGACCCTTCCTTCTCTTACCACCTCCCACTTGTCCCTCAAGACCCAGCTCAGGGTCACCTCCCCCAGGAAGTCTTCCCTGACTATCCCTCATAACTGGGAGCCACAGCAGGTGGCTCTCTGGGCTCTCATAGTCCTTCTTCTCAGCTGTCTCCCTGCCCAGCTATGACAGAAGGCAGCTAAGTAAACAATGGCTTACATAATTTCTTTTTCTTTTCTTTTAAAATTCTTCTTCATAGATCCTGGTGTTTCACTGGAAGGTCTTTAGAGACACTGGCTCCAGATTGGTTCATTTCACAGGCAGGGAAACTGAGGCCTGGAAGACGGAAGGCATGGGAACTAACTCCTGTCCAGCACGTTCTCTGAACCAACCACCAGTGGCTGAGCAGGGCGTCTCCTCCCCTGCCCCCTCCCCCAGCTGCTATGGGACCTTCAGTGGCCATGGCTTCGGGCCTCACGGCCTGTACTGAGGCCAGAGTTTGCTGGAATGCTCAGCCCAGACTGAGTCCGTCTGGAGAGAAAAGACTTGGAGCTTTCATAGAAAGATTAAGAGTGTCTAAGTCCTGAAACTTCCCTTTCCATAAAAGAGAAAAGCCTGGAGCACACAGAGAGGGGAGGGCAGGGAGTAGAGGGGAACAGGAGGGAGGGAAAAAGAGGGGGAGGTTACAGGCAAGGAGGATGCCGGCTGGCTTTCCCTTGGTATAAAGTCACTTGGGGTCATCTAAGACCCTCGGGCCATTTCCCTGGCTCCCCAGCCAGAGCTCCAGGAGGCTACAAGCCTCTCTGAGGAATCCGATGCTGGTGCTTGTAGTGGGCTGAAGATAAAGTGGACCTCAAAGATATCAGGCCCCAATTGGTGGACCCTTTGAATACTATATATGAAAAGGGCTTCCCTGGTGGCTCAGACGGGAAAGCATCTCCCTGCAGTGCAGGAGACCTGGGTTTGATCCCTGGGTGGGAAGATTCCCTGGAGAAGGGAATGGCAACACACTCCAGTATCCTTGCCTGGGAAATCCCATAGACAGAGGAGCCTAGCAGGCTACAGTCCATGGAGTCACAGAGAGTCAGATACAATGACTCTTGTGTGTGTGAGCAACTAACACACACACGCACACGCATATGGAAAAAGGGTCTTCGCAGCTGTGATTAAATGAAGGATCTCAAGACGGGGAGGTTATACTGGATCACAGGGGGCCCTAACGCCACCGCAGGCGAACTTATAAGAGGGAAGCAGGCAGCGCTCTGATGCACAAAGCAGGCAACGTGGCTGCGGAGGCAGAGATGGAAATGCTGGGGCCACGAGTCCAGGCTGGGTGGGTTCACATCCCAACCTGAGTTACCTGGATTCAACCCGACTCACTGGGGCTGGGGTGCAAAAGCCAGACCCTCTTGTCTCAGACTTCATGGTGCAGCATGTACCCCAGAGCTTTCACAGGACCAGGCTACATGAAAGGTCCTGGGTGACCCGACACAAAGGAGAGGCAGCAGCAACATTTGATCAGTCAGTCATTCAACAAACATTTACTGATCAGACACAGAGAAGGCGTGGCCGCAGCCTGCACTGGAGTGTCAGACAACAAACAAAAGAAAGCCAGATGTGCTTCTCTCCAAAGTCTGCCCGTGGAGTTGACAGTTTGTATTAATTATTACTGTTTATTTTATTAAACTATTATTTTAAAAAAGAAGGCTAGACATAACCTGATACCCTACCCACTTTCCCTCCCTCCTTACTGCCTTCCCCTAAGCTCCTCTCCCAATAAGCCACGTGCGTAGGCTAGAAGCTCTGCTTCTGTCTGATAGAACTCCCCCATTCTGCTCTTGATCACGCATACTGTTTCATTCACACTTAGCAGCCATCCTATAAGCGGTCCCCAACCTTTTGGGCACCAGGGAGCAGATTGGTGGAAGACAATTTTTCCACAGACCAAGGAGATCAAACTAGTCAACCCTAAAGGTAATCAACCCTGAATATTCATTGAAGGATTGATGCTAAAGTTCCAATACTTTGGCCACCTGATGCGAAGAGCTGACTCATTGGAAAAGACCCTGCTGCTGGGAAAGATTGAAGGCAGGAGGAGAAGTGGGAGACAGGATGAAATGGTTGGATGGCATCACTGACTCAATGGACATGAGTCTGCGCAAACTCCGGGAGATGGTGAAGGACAGGGAAGCCTGGTGTGCTGCCGTCCACGGGGTTGCAAAGATTTGGACACAACCTAGCGACTGAACAACAGCAAAGCGGGGAGGGGATGGTCTGGGGGTGATCTAAGCACATGACGTTTATTGTGCATTTTATTTCCATTATTATTACATCAGCTCCACCTCAGATCCTCAGGCATTAGATTCCAGAGGTCGGGGACCCCTGCTATAATGTATCATCAGCCTTGTTTTGCACATGAGGAGACATAGGTCCGGGGAGATTATGTGACTTTTCAAGACCGCACGGCACCAGGTGGCAGAGCTCACGTGCCAGGGCCAGCCTGATCCCCTGTCCCTGCCTCCCACCTGTGCCCCACGTGACTGCGGACCCAGTGGCAGGACCAGGAAACACCTGGGACCCCTGCCGGCTGCAGCACCCACCCCAGCCCCAGGGCCTGGGGTCCCCTTGGGATATGACCCGCCCTTCCCAGACTGTCGACTCAATTGAACGTTCCAGAGTGGGCTCCGGAAGAGAGCTTGATTGTTCCCTCCGGGGCGGCCTAATGAGCTTACTGTCCAGAAGTGCACTTGTTTTCCACCCGTGACGATCTGACTGCCTTCCCTCACCTCCTGCCCGGCTCCTGGCTCAGGTTTCCACTACACAATCGGCCTGACCATCGGCACCTCCGCCAGGCCCCAGGCTCCCGCCCAACCTCATGGGAGGACGGTCCTGGCCCAGCTCCAGAGTTCTCTATTGACAGACGCAAGGTTGCAAGTCCAGGAAGGGCAACGTCATACCCCCAGTGAGCAGCCAAGGGGAGGAGGCCAAATAACTCACGATAAGAAAAAGCACAGGTGCCCCCCCCGGTCCCCAGAAACCCAGATGACAGGCCCGGCTTGTCTTCACTGTTTACGTGGTCTGGACACCTGCCTCGTCGGCATTTCACCAGGCTGCATAGATGCGGCCGGTTTGCTTGGGCTGCTCAGCTGAGCAGAGCTTCAAAGCTGGTCAGGAAATCATCCAGGGCTGGGGCAGGGCCAGTCAGCACCTTCTCTGATGATGTTAATCCCTTTCTTTTGGAGCTTGCAGAAGCTTCCGGATTTCCACCTTTCTCCCAGTCCCTCCTCCACACCAGCCCTCGGAGGAAGGGCTCGGAGCCCAGTCTGCAGCTTCAAGCAATGTTTGCTGGCAGCTTCTCTGCACCAGGACCCTGGAATTATCTCACTGAATCCTCACCACAGTCTGGGAGGCAGCTCCTTCTGTCATTATGCCCATTTTACAGATGAAGAAACTGAGGCATAATGTCTCAGAGCCGAGAGGTAATGACCAAGAAACACGGGAAAAGATGCTCAACACCATTAGTCACTAGGGAAAAGCAAACCAAAACCACCATGAGGGACTTCCCTGGTGGTCCAGTGGTTAAGAATCAGCCTTACAAGGCAGGGGAGGCAGGTTCGAACCCTGGTCGGGGAACTAAGCTCCTACCTGCCACAGGGCAGCTGAGCCTGTGTGCTGTAAGTGAAACCTGACCCAGACAAATATAAATAAATAAAATACAATATTAAAAAAAAAATCCATAGTGAGGCACCATTTCACACCCACTGGGATGGCTGGAATCAGAAAGACCGTAACAGGGCTTCCCTGGGGGCTCAGTGGTAAAGAATCCACCTGCCAATGCAGGAGACGTGGGTCTGATCCAGAAAGGTCCCACACGCCCCAGGGCAACTAAGCCCATGTGCCACAACTACCGAGTCTGTGCTGTAGAGCCCAGGAGCTGTAAGCCCCGAAGCCCGTGGCCCTGGAGCCTGTGCTCTGCAGCAAGAGAAGCCGATGCAACTCCAGAGTAGCTGCTGCTCACCACAGGAAGAGCCCGCTCAGCAGCAAGACCCAGCACGGCCAACAATAAATAAAAATAAATGTTAAAAAAATAATAAAAGAAGCAGGAGTGATGGAATCTCTTTAAAAAGATCATAACAAGTTCCAGAAGGATGTGGGGCAATCAGGACCCTCATACACTGCAGGTGGGAGTGTATACAGTGCAAACTCCTTGCAGTCAAATGCTCCACCACTGATGCACCCCTGGGGCAGTCTCTTTGGAAAATATTCTGGTCTTTTTTTTTTTTCAAAAAGTCAAATGCGGTTCCAGAAATTCCACTTCCAGGTGTGTAACAACCCAGGAGAGACAAAGACCCATGTCCATGTAGAAACTCGTGCACGACCATTCACAGCGGAATTATCTGTAATAGCCAAAAAGTAGAGACAAGCTAAATGCTCATGCACTGAAGAATGGACGAATAAAACGAGGTCTGGACCTGCACAGTGGAATATTTGTCCACAAAAGGGAATAGAGCACTGACACGCGTCCACACATGAAGGAACCCAAAAGCGTGATGCTGAGAGAGCAGCTGAGCACAGAGGACGCACACCGTATGATTCCCTTACGTGAAATGTCCAGAACCGGCAAACTGATAGCACCGGGAGGCAGAGTAGTGGTTGCCGGGGGCTGGGGGTTGCCTGCTAATGGGTTAGAGGTTTCTTTGATTGTTATTTAGTAGTTAAGTCGTGTCTGACTCTTTTCGATCCCGTGGACTATAGCCCGCCAGGCTCCTCTGTCCCCGGGATTTCCCAGGCAAGAATACTGGAGTGGGTTACCATTTCCTTCTCCAGGGGATCTTCCTGACCCAGGGATCAAACCCTCGTCTCCTGCATTGGCAGGTGGGTTCTTTATCCCTGAGCCATCAGGGAAGCCCAGGGGTTTCTTTGTCACCAGGAGGTGATAAAAATGTTCTAAAATCGATTGTGGAGATGGTTATAAAATTCAGGTCAAATGGGTGAGTTGTATGGTATATAAATTACATCTCAATAAGGCTGTTAACTAAAAATTTAAAAAGTGACATCCCAGGATCTTCACAGAGCCTGCAGCTCTGAAAGTCACTGGTTCTACCCTCTGGCCATCCTGTGAGACTCAGAGGGGCTTGAGCTCAACTTCCCTGGGGGACTGACCCACCAGCTGATCCCACAGGTTTGGGAGCCTGGACCCCTGCGTGCTCTGGGGCGAAGGCTGCCCCCAGGCCCCACAAGACAGAGAAATCCAGCTGTGTCCACTCCTCCCCCGGGTGTGCCCTAGTGGATGTTGATCAAAGGTGAGTGGGGCTTCCCCCAGGCACCCAGGACTCGAACAGTCTCTTGATGGCTCAGCTACAAGTCCTGGTGGAACCTATTTATAGCACTTTGCCTCCTGGGTTGGAGTCACGGCTGAGACTCCTCCTCTCTCAACAAGTTTCCAGATGGAAAGAAAAGGGAAGGAATGCTGTGGGGGCTGCGGGATGGGCGTGCCACAAAAGCCCTGTGTCTGCCCGCTGTGTGCCTCCCGCAGCACCGAGTGTGGATTTCCTCCTGGCCACTGTCAAGAAGGTGCACTGGCTAGGCAGGCTTCCCATTCTGGGTTGGAACTCAGTGGCAGTCCATCACCCAGCGGTGTCCAGGCCTGTGAGAGGGGCTCAGTGTCCCTCGCAGAGCTGCGATGGGGTAGCAAGTGCAAGTGGGAGGGAGCCACCCAGGGCAGGACACATGGCCGATGCTCAGTAAGTCAGGGCTTCTCTCTGGGAGGAACTGGGGAAGGCTGGGATGGCCAAGGGGTGTGGCCACAGTCCAGGCCCTGTTCCAGCCTACGCCACACTTCTTGGGCATGAAGGTGTCCAGAGCACCCACCAGCAGCAGTTTGGGGTTGCAATGTAGCCCTGGCCATGGAGGATGTGGCTGAGCCCACCCTGGTCCAGGGGCAGAACCAGGGGCCTGCGCTTGGCTCACCATCACCGAGTGAGCGGGAACCGCTCCAGAGAGATGCTGGGCCCCTTGAGCATCCTAAGATTCTGCTACAGGAAAGACTATCTCATGGGACATTCCCAGGCCTAGACTCTCATGGAACCTCTCTAGCAAGAGCAAAGGGCTTGCTGGAGGCCACTGAGCACTTTAGCATCAGGCCCGAGCTCAAGTCCAGGTGTTCAGTCTTCAACCTCAGTGCTCTCCATGGCAGACCCCTGCCTTCCAAAGAGATTCAGAGGGAATCTCATCTGCTGTCTTGTCTCCTGATAAAAGCCCTTCTCCCAGGCCTGCTCCCTGATCTACTGGCCTTCTTTGGGAAGGACTGAAGGCCTCCAGGCCCCCCTCAGGCTGCAAGGCTGCTCATTGCTAAAAAGGAGCCCCGGATGGGGCCAGCACACCTGCATCCTGGCTCCATCTCCCCCACTGTGTGCTCTGGGGCAAGTCATTCAATGTCTCTAAACCTCAGTTTGCTCATCTGTAAAATGGAGCAACAGTGTTTATCACATAGGGTTATAAGGAGAATCATGCAGAATTAGGCATGTGAAAGGACCTAGGACAAGAGGAGGCAGCATTTATGTAGTGCCTATTGTATACATTCTCCTCTCCTGGTCTCATAACCTGAGCCTAGTAGCACCGTGGAGGACGAACCTGAAGTGGGTTGTTGAAGGCAAGTCTGTGGGAGGAGACCCAATTCTCCACTTCCACCACAGCCCCTGGCGGGACATACGAATCGGGGTCCACTCAGATCGCGTGCTCACCCCTCCAGCGAGAAGTGGCAGGAAGGGTGTTTTCAGTAAACGCACCAGTGCGTTGACATGTTTTTCCACCTGAAATAAATGAGGCAGGATCCCTAGAAATGTGTTTAAACCTGGTAGAGAGTACTCTAAACAGTTTGGCTTAGACATTGAAATATGGGGCCCAGAACTGCAAGAGCGTCCGCACTTCAACATGGAGTTCAACAACCTCAAACTCCAGTTTTAAGTCTTGGATTTGGGTGACATCATCAACTTCTGGAAAAGGGCTCAGACCACCTCCAGTCTCTGCAAACATTATTTTTAAACCAGGTCTGATCTCATCATGCATAACAGCGTGTGCTGTTCCTTGCCACAGACCTCTGTTAGGCGCATGTTTTTATTTAAATTTGCTTAGTTGTACTATTAAAGGACTTCCTCTGGTGGCTCAGGGGTAAAGAACCCACCTGCCAACGCAGGAGATGCATGTTCAATCCCTGGGTCAGGAAGACCCCCTGGAGAAGGCAATGGCAACCCACTCCAGTATTCTTGCCTGGAGAATCCCATGGACAGAGGAGCCTGGCGGGCTGCAGTCCACGGGGTGGACACGATTCAGTGACTAAACAGCAACAGTGTACTCAAGTCTGGCGGGAAAGCTTGTAACTAAACTGGCGATGCTGTATTTATTTGGTAATGTCACAGAATCAAGGAAACAAGGTCTGACCGAGAAGGATGAGGTACAGACTCACAATTTTTATTTTCCAATATATTTCCATAACCATTTCCTTCTAAAATCACATCCTATGTTTTTATCCGACGGTCTCAGTGATTAAACTGGCTCATGGACTATCCATCCCAGCTCCCTCTTTTGTGCCTGAGGGAATAATAAATCAAGAGAGTTTTTGGCAACAAGCAGCTAAACATTTCTCTTGCTTCTGCTTTTCCTCGCTGATGCTGTGACCAGATCTTTCAGAAATTTATTTTTGGACTTTTAAAGGCAAGTTCAGATCTGAGGGACAGAACATGTTTTGAGAAATCTTGCCTCTGGTTTCGAGATCTGCTTATCAAAAAAGACTTATACATTTCAGAGGCTTATTGATCATAGTGCATAAGATATGCTCTGAGCATTTCATAATTAAAATAGGCTATTTTTTAAAAAGTCATCTGGCGGTGGTGGGAGGGAGGCTCAGGAGGGAGGGGATACATGTGTACATGTCGCTGATTCATGCTGTTGCACAGCAGAAACTAACGCAATATTATAAAGCAATTCTTGTTGTTCAGTCTCTAAGCCGTGTCTGACTCTTTTGAGGTCCCCTGGACTGTAGCCCCCCAGGCTCCTCTGTCCGTGGGATTCTCCTGGCAAGAATACTAGAGTGGGTTGCCATCTCCTTCTCCAGGGGATCTTCCTGACCCAGGATCGAACCCGCATCTCCTGCTTGGCAGTTAGATTCTTTTACTACTAGGTCACCTGAACGTGTAAAGCAATTATATGCCAATTAAAAAAAAAAACTAAATTTAAAAGAGAGAGGGAAATTTTTTTAAAAGTCAGTTGGGATAAAAGTTAATGGGGGTGCAGATATTACTAATCCATTCCCTAACGGGAGCTCTGTACCTGCCCTCTTGCCATTGGGTGTGGCCATAGGACTTGCTTAAGCCAATGAAATGCCAGCAGAGATGATATTGATCACTTCTAGGTGGGCGCATTTAACTGCCAGTGTGATGTCTCCACCCCTTGCTTTATCTGCCTTATGATGGGAAAACCGGGCCCCTGTGGAGGCATCACACCTGCCAAGCCAACACGTAGGTGACCTGCCCTGGAGAGTCACCAGACCTGCAATAAACTTTGCATGAGTGAGGAATATATCTTTGTTGCTTTAAGCCACTGTGATTTGTGTTTTTCATAGTATGCAAGCCTGTCCAGAGTGATACAGTCAGTACAAACCAAAAGCGGATGTCTTGACCAATGCAAAAACTGGAAATCAATAGATACAGAAACTGGTGACGGAGATGGGCCAAAGATATGTTATTATTTGTATCTTCCTGCGTGCTAAGTCTCAGAGTCAGACACGGCTGAAGCGACTAAGCACGCACGAAGGTACAGATAATAACAGATATCTTCGGCCCATTCAGCTACCAGTTTTTGGACTTTATTTTCCCTGCATGGTTAAAAAAAAAAAAAGCAGACAAATGGTTGCAGATACCAACAGCTTTGGGTCATTTCATGTACACTCATGGCTGATTCATGTCAATGTGTAACAAAACGAATACAGTATTGTAAAGCAAAACAAACTAAAAAATAAAAATTAATTAAAGAAAAAAATATATATATATAATTGAAACTATTTAAAATGTATCTTGCTATCTCAAGGATGCTTATTTAGAATGGACCCCATACTTTAAAAAACAGAAGTGGATATTTTATTTCCAGAAGAAATTCTAACGGCTTCTAAGCTATATTTCTTGTCATGAATGTAAAAGCTCCCGGGAGCGCTTCAAGAGGCTGGAGTGGGGACAGGAGCCACGTGGATTTATTCATTTGCTGCTCGGAGATTCTAGGGCAGGGGTAAGGGCTGACACAGAGGTGGCAGGGCTCCTGAGCCCTGCTTGATGTCCCAACACGGGACTTGCATGAGAGCTGTGTGCTTCCCTATAGGATTCTATGGGGATAAAGGAAGACTAAAAAACACCCTGAGACCAGAAAGGGAGGGAGGCTTGTCTAGGTCACACAGCAATGAGCCCACAACACATCTCCCACCACCCAAGGTGCTATGGGCAGGACAGTGGCGTCCAGGCTGGCACCGGTCAAGCTGTTTCAACAAGAGGAAGCGATGGTGGGGTGGGTGGGGCACTCCAGGGGTGCACGGTCCCTGGGGCTTCAGATTCCGGGGAAGGGTCCTTGGAGGAGGCAGGACCCCACCAGCCTGGACGACGGGCCTGCTCCGAGCAGCAGGAGGGAAGGTGTGAGGCCTGCACACAGGTGCCAAGGGGCCTGCACCGGGGAATCGAGTCCTGGCTCGTCACTCCCTAGCCAGTGACCCTGAGCCAGTCTTTCTTTCTCTGGGCCTCAGTTTGCCCCTCCATGACATGGGGATCCATGGGTGGGAAGTGTGGACAGGGAGTGTGGTGTGAACCATGATGCTGGGAACCGAGGGGGCTGGTAACGGGGCATCATCTGGAAGGTCCCCATTCGTCCCTGACTCCAGCCTCCTGCGCCAAATCAGATGCTCCTCGGTTTAAATCCTTCCTGCTGTCGCCAGCACAGCAGCTGGACTACCAAGGGCCATGGGTTAAAGGCTCATTCCTGGGGTTGAGCGGCTGCTACCCACACCTCCCCTGGCCCCCAGTTCACAGGAGTTTGAGAGAGACATCTCATCTAACCCCCCACAATACCCCCCAGGGTCATGGCATCACCTTCACTTACAGATGAGCCAACTGACGGTCAGAGAGGAGAAGGATTTCTTGTGTCTGCGGAGCAGGTCTGCCTGACCCTGGAAATCACCCTCTAGGGACTCCAACAGGATGTACAAACTGACCTCTGGGGCTTTGCCAGGTCACCCCACCCCACCCCCAGGCTCCCGACCAGCCTAGCGGAAGAGGCAGCATCCGGCCTCAGCATCCCCCCACCTTCTCCCCCATCCTCCCCCAGCACTTTCCAGATCCTCCCATTCTCCCCGCAGTGGGCCTCACCCCCTCTGCTCAGGACCTCCATCTCCAGCCTCGTCCTGGGCCTCCTGGCCTCCGGAGTCTCTCCTGACCCTGCACCCCTACACGGAAGCAATCCAGATGCCTCCCCGGTTCAAGACCTTGCTGGCTCCCTGTTGTCCATAAAAACAGAGCCCAGTGACCTGTCCGGGGTAGGGGGCAGCCCTCACCGACAGGAGGGGAGCCAGGTAGAGAGATGCTGAGGCCTGGGGCCAAGACCCTCTCTCCTGGGAGAAGACCCTTCCTCTCCAAGAGCGGGGCCTGAATAGTAAAAGCATTTTGCTGTTAGCTCCTCGTGGAGATGCTCGGCACAGATCCTGGCCCTGAGGCTGGTCGGTAACCACAAAGGAGAGCAAAATGCAGCCCGTAACTCGGAGGGAGGTGGGGGCTCCCTGCGCCCTGGCAGGGGGCTCGCTGTGATGACTGGGAGCAGGAAGCTTGGGCAGGTTGTCTCCGGGCTCTGGGATGCCAGGAGCTGAGTGAGAAACGGGGTGGCCACCCCAACATCAGCCACCACCTGCCCCAGAAAAACCACTTCCCACTGTGCAAACAATGTGACTGCAGCCCCCAGGGCTGGGGGCTGGGGTGGGTGGGCAGTGGGATTGATGGAAGGTTTTACAGGAGGAGGAAGAAGGTCACTTTACTGGCTGAGCATTTCCTCGGGTTAGGGGTGTCCATCCTTTCCACACCCTCCAGGGCTTAACTCGGAGGGAGGTGGGGGCTCCCTGCGCCCTGGCAGGGGGCTCGCTGTGATGACTGGGAGCAGGAAGCTTGGGCAGGTTGTCTCCGGGCTCTGGGATGCCAGGAGCTGAGTGAGAAACGGGGTGGCCACCCCAACATCAGCCACCACCTGCCCCAGAAAAACCACTTCCCACTGTGCAAACAATGTGACTGCAGCCCCCAGGGCTGGGGGCTGGGGTGGGTGGGCAGTGGGATTGATGGAAGGTTTTACAGGAGGAGGAAGAAGGTCACTTTACTGGCTGAGCATTTCCTCGGGTTAGGGGTGTCCATCCTTTCCACACCCTCCAGGGCAGGACAAATGTCCACCTGTCACTGAGGCTCAGAGAGGTTAACTGATTTGCCCAAAGCCACAGAGCCAGGGAATGGCAGAGCAGGGATTCAAGCCCTGGCTCTGATGGACCTACATTCGGGTGCTCTGCTGCGAATCCAGTGGCCTGTTCTTCGGTGCTTGGAATTAGAAAGCTGCTTTGCTGGAAACTTTCCCAAACATGGGAGGATCAGATGGCACAGGGGCTGGACTCTCTTCCTGTGGAGCTCCAGAGCTGAGAGGTCAGAGGTACCGCAAGCTCAGAGGCAGGGAAAGCCAAGCAGCAGACTCAGGATGTGAGGAGCCCCTCTACCCAGGCCCGTGATGGCACCTATACACACCGTCTCCAGTGAGGGACGTGGCAAGGCCCCACTGTACGGATGAGGAAGCTGGGCTGCAGGGTGGAAGTGACCCATCCAGCCCTCCGTGTCACCAAGGGGCAGAGCCAAGTCTGGAAGCCAGGTGACTTTAGGGGAAGCACCTTCACTGGACCTGGTGACAGGATGGCAGTTCTCGGTGCAGGCGAGCTTCTGCTATAAATATGATGCTGACTCCCAGTAAGCTTAGCCTCCAGGCTCCCCTGCCCAGGCTCAGGGCCATAAATCCTGGAGCGGGCCACCTGCCACTGCGCTCCTGGGCTGGGGAATCGTCCTGACAACCCTAGCAGGGTACCACGATTTTTGACAGGCTCCGAATCATTGGAGGCAATGTTGGGCTAGCAGCCTCCCAGATGAGAAGGGGCATTGCTCAGAGGAGAGCCGAAAAGTGCTGCAAGAATGCCAGCCTCCCCACCCCCAGGGGAGCAGGGAGGGATTTCCTAGAAAAGGCATCCGACCTGAGCTCTGCACAGACAGGGCCTGGGAAGCTGGGTTTGAAGCCCAGCTCTACCACTGACCAGCTGGGTAATTTTGGGCAAGTCTGTTTGTCTCTCTGAGCTTTGGTTTCTTTAGTTATACAGTGAAGTCCACACCGCCAATCTCCAGGGATTAAACAGACGGCGTGTCCACAACGGCTGGGACACAAGACGCAGCAGACAGCTTGGTCCCTTGGCTTCCTTTTTTGGGTCACGGCTCATTGACCGGTTGAATAATAAAAACAACAGCGACGATAAGCCTGGCATGATTCTCAGTGTGCTGCATGCTTGGTCACTTAATTCTCCCTGGAACTTAAAGCGCTGATATCCTATTATTGTCCCCATTTAGCAGACAAGGAAACTGAGGTTCAGCGCCCTTGAGTAATCCGCCCAAGGTCACACAGGTTGTGGGCACAGAGCTGAGAACTTTTCCCTCTGTGCCTGTGGGCACAGAGACTGGTTACTGAGAACAGGTGGAAATATTTCACAGCAGCCTGCCTGGCCCAGTCGCTGCTGCACAGAAGGAATCCGAGAAAGACTGGAATTGCAGACGACACACCCTAGGAGATTCCACTCCCACCCCGACCCCTACCTCTGCCATAAGCAAGCATGCATCCCTGCACCCAGGAGCTGTCTTTACTCCTGCCAACCTGGAGTGATCACAACCCAGCACATCAGACAGCAAAGATGGTCACACAGTCCCCTACAGGTGGGAAGCCAGGAGCCGCCGGCCCAGCCAGGGTGGGCAGGGCAAGGATGCTGCCCGCCAGCCTCCAATCCAGTGGACCTTCTCCCAACCCTGACAGGGAAGGCCGTCTGCCCCCAGGCTCCATGCCACACACACACACACACATGCTCAGTACCCATTCCATCACCCTGATGGGATAATATTGTCCTGGGCTTCCTGAAATACCCATCCCCACAGCAGGGTGGTTTTACAAGCCGCTAAAAGCAGGGCCATGTCCCCGGCGGAGGGAGAGAGCTATTCCGGGTTGGTGTCAGGTGTGGGCAGAGCCAGCCAGAAAAGAGCCTGTCTGCACCCCCTGTACCACCCCCCACCCCATGCTGGCTCCTTTACAACCACGGCGGACAATTCCTGGCAGTCTGCGCCACTGGCGCCCAGCAGAAGAGGGTGAGGTCAGGCCAGCTTTGTCAGTATCCCCCTCCCCAAACACACACACACACACACACATACACACATACACACACTCTGTTCCACGCCTGACCCGGCCAGGCCCAGGCGAGGAACCGTCCGGCAGACACCGTGTAGGGGGGGTCTCACGCTGTTGCCCCCAGCTCACCCCAAGTCCCTCTCTCCATCCAGTCTGACGTGTCCAGATTCTCCATGGTGGTGTTTGAGGGGTAAGGAATCTGTGGGCCACAGTCATGGCTAAGGCAATGAGGCACGGCCGGAGGGAGCCCGGCTGGGCTGCCCAGACCCGAGGGCTTCTGGCGCCAGCCTGGGACCCCCCACTTGCCGTTCCCATAAAGACACCGCTAAGCACTCGCCGCACACCTGCAGGCGCTTGCATGCATCTTCGCTGTCAAACTTCACAAACACCTGGGGGTCCGTTTACACCGCCTCCTTCCTCACCTGGAGCCACTGAGGCTCCGGCCGTTCAGCCACTCGCCCAAGGTCGTCCAACTTCGAAGTGAAGGAACGGGAATCGGAACTTGGGCAGCCTGACTCGAGTCCCCGAAATGTTCCCTGAATTAAGCCGTCTCCAGCCGCCCCACACACACCCCACCCCACCCCAGGCAGGTTCAGGGTGACGTCCACATCAGAGCTCGTCTTCAGCTGGACGGAGCCCGGGCCACCAGCCAGGGGCACGGGCAGCCAGCCCCCACGGTAGCCCCTCGCCTCGGGTAGGCTAGAGGGCATGTGGGCAGACCCTCATGTCTGACCACCTCTCCACCTGCCTGGGTCCCTGGCCATTTCCAACCTAGAGGGTTTGGGCACCCCTGGGTGGAGGGAATCTGTCTTGTGTAGGCAGACCAAAGCTCGGAACTTCCTGGTCTCAGACCTCTGGGAGGTCTAATGGAAGCTGTGCGCTCCCCTGTCCCGCATCCAAGCAAATGTTTATACACACATTCATTTCCACGTGGTTCCAGGAGCCGCACCCTGCGCCCACCCAGGGTCCAACAGCAGCCAGGGCCCCTGCGCCACGGGTGGGTCAGCTTCGCAGCCCAGATGACAGTCGGGAGGGTCCGCGGCAGAAACAACTTCCTGCTCTCGCCCCACGGAGAAGCCAGGGCTGCGGCACTACTGAGCTTTGAGAGTCACGCACCTCCCG
>SJXQ01012965.1:31840-43076 GCA_006408695.1 Aepyceros melampus | reverse complement strand
CACCCAGCTCACCCCTTCCCCCAAACTCCTTCTCCTTTTTCAGGGCCAGGCACCCCCATCGCCCCGCTGCCTAGTCTGCCTCTTCCTGCCCCACCCCCACCTCCAGTGTGCCAGCTGGAGACCTTCTGGGCACACTCAGCCCACTAAAATATTTCCTTTGGCCCACAGGGTGGTTTTTAAAATTGTGAACTAGTTGCCAATATTTTCCAAATCAGGAGATTGTACAATAACAACCCAAGAAGGCAGGGACCATATCTGCTTGCTCAGCGTTAAAGCCCAGATTGAAGCACATACATGTGCTGGATGGATGCAAGCATGCGTATCCTGATTGTCTCAAGAACTGGAAAGATCTGACAACACGGAGTCTGTCTCCGTTCCCACCTAGCTTGAGCCCAGGGGAACAGCCCCTCCTCGGGGCATACCCTTTTCAGAGGGCCCCAGATCCCACGGGCAGTCATTGTGGCCTTGCCTGGCCCCTCCGGAGGATTGGCGCCCCTTCCCTCCCCACAAAGCTTGTCAAAAACAGAACCAGCTTATAGCAGACCTGGCCCAAACATCCCCTCCCCTAGGTGCCCTTGTGCTGAGAATAACTCTTTCCACTCTCGCTCACATATACATCTGCCTCCTTTCTCTGCCCCTCCCTAGAACTCTGCGTGAACCTTGCCTGGGACCCACTATTTCGTCACATGGGTTCTGATGCCTGCAGCCCCTCGAAGCCGCCTTCCGTGGCCTGGGACTGACACACACCAGGGGAAGGGAGTTTCAGGAGTTCCACGCCCTCTGAGTGTCTGCTGTGCATCAGGCATGGTGCTGGGCCCAGTGAGGGAGCTGAGGAAGGGCATCCAGATCCAGCTAGGAGCATGCACATCTGGGGGTGGGGGGCAAGTGTGGGCTGCAGAAACCCCCTCCGTGTCTCCCGCTGGCAGGCACTTACTTTCTTTGGGCACGAAGTGGATGAGGCGGCTTCTGACCTTCACCCGGGAGGGCTGGATCTGACACTTGCCCGGTGGTGCCCGCTGCCGACACACAGGATGTCCCGTCATGAGTCACCCCACCCCCCTGGGAGCTCACCCTGAGTGTGTCCCTCCGGTATCACCCACCCCCTGCAGCCACGCCTGAAGGGGAAGGGCAGGTGTGGACAGTACCAAGGGTGGCCATTCATGGAGCAGCACCCATGAATGCAAAGAATCCGCCTGCAGCGCAGGAGACCTGGGTTCCATCCCTGGGTTGGAAAGATCCCCTGGAGAAGGGAAAGGCTACCCACTCCAGTATTCCGGCCTGGAGAATTCCATGGACTGTATAGTCCAGGGGTGGCAAGGAGTCGGACACGGCTGAGCGACTTTCACTTTCGCTTTCCCCCAGGTGGCTCAGTGGTAAAGAATCTGCCTGCCACTGTAGGAGCCTCCAGAGACAGAGGTTTGATCCCTGGGTCGGGAAGATCCCCTGGAGAAGGAAATGGCAACCCACTCCAGTATTCTTGACTGGAGAAGCCCTGGATGGAGGAGCCTGGCGGGCTACGAGAGTCGGACCCAACAGCACACTCCTGCTGCACACGCCTCCCAGATCCTAAGAGCCCAACCCCAGGACAGGAACACCCCTGAACAGCCTGCCGAACACCCACTCAAGCCTCTGCCTGAAGTGCACGAGGGCCCCAGTGGCCACTGCTAACTCAGGGCATGAAGCATGCTTGGGATGAGATCAAGTGTCCCTCTCCTCCTCCCTAGCCTGCTGGGTCTGACTCCTGTAGCTGCCACAGTAGCTCCATCCCTGCATCTTACCCTGGCCCCCGTCCCCCACAGCCTTTGAGGAGGGTCTCTCTCTGTCCCTCTGGTTCTGAGATCTCTGGTGATACAGAATCAAAGGGAAAGGTTAAGTCGATCTGAAGAATAAAGCGGGAGAGAGGGAGAGCCTCGGGGCTGGCAGCAGAGCTGAGGGAACTGGGCGCCTTGGTGTGCCAGGTTGGAGAGCGCCAGGAGAGAAAAGAGCCTGAGAAGGTTGCCAGGGCTCTGAATTGGTCTCCTTGGACATCTTGGAGGGGACAAGGAAGGAATGGAATCCCATTTTAATGAGCTTCTGGCCGTTGATCTGTGAGTCTTTGAATGGGACCGACCCTATTCTGGGACCAGCCCACGTGGGTCCAAGACTTCAATGGGTTCCAGGAGCACGAGGGGAAAGCCCAAGGGCTGAAGCAGCCACGTGACCCCCCAGTGGCTTTCAAACAGCCCCAGCAGAAGGGAGAAAGTGAGGGGGGAGGTGGGCCGTTCCCCCCCCGCCCCCCGAGGCTGAAACACAGCCTGGTTCACATCCTTCTCCAAGCTGCAGAAAGGGTGGTTTTTCCGGCTGCTCTGAGCTCCAGATAATGGCCACACGCGTAAGACCGACCCAGCTGGGTTTTGTTCCTTAAGGAAACTACGTAAAAAAACTTTTGTTTTGCCAAAGGGTAGGAGATGCACCCAGTAAAATCCCACAGTGGCCATGTTTGGGCAGAGGACCCCCCCCCACCCACTCCGCTTCTCATTTCTTCATTTTCCAAATGTTCTGGAATGCGGCCCCTGTGTCATATGTTGTGGGTTCAAAAACTTAATGTGGATTCCAAAAGAGAAAAGTGCAAGGGATGAGAAGGGTCAGAGAGGGAGCAGGAAAGGGGAGTCTAGCCTCTGGCCTGCTCCTCTGACCCATGAGACCTTGAGCAGAGATCCCTAAGCCTCAGGTCCCTCTGTTGTAAGCAGGTCGTGAGCCCAGAGAGCTGCAAGGGACGCGGGTCGATCCCTGGGTTGGGAAGACCCCCTGGAGGAGGGAATAGCTACCCTTCCCAGGTGGCGCTAGTGGTAAAGAATCCTCCTGCCAAGGCAGGAGATGCAAGAGACGCAGGTTTGGTCCCTGGGTCAGGAAGATCCCCTGGAGGAGGCAATGGCAACCCGCTCCAGTACTCTTGCTGAAAAATCCCATGGACAGAGGAGCCTGGCGGGCTATAGTCCATGGGGTCACAAAGACTCGGACACAACGGAAAAGACTGATCTTGCGTGCATAAGCCCAGAAGGACGCTGTACAGACTAAAGGGTTGGTGGGTCTCAGGCAGCATCTGGCATGAATTAGGTGATATTTCCTTAGAGAAGTGTTTTTCCCTTCCAAATTGGAAATAACCTAAATGTCCAAGGGATGGATAAGGCAGTCACGGCACAGTGACTCAACAGAAAATTATGCAGTCATCAAAAACGAGCCTTCTGGGGGTGATGTTGCAAAGTGGAAATGTTTAAGCAAAATAAGGACAGACCGAGGAAGAAAAATGCAAAGTCTGCATGTGTTCCTCCACAGCGAGAGCAATCCAAACGGGGCCAAGACCTCAGAGGAGGTCAAGAAGCAAGCACTTATGTTTTCCTTGATAGTTATGTCAATAATGAAGAGCTCTGTGCTTTCAACAAAACAGTGTGGTAAACGAGGAATGTCTGAGAGATGGTCACAGACCAGAGAAAGCTAACGAGACACAGTGGCTAAATACAACGTGGAATTCTGGATGGAATTCCAAAGCAAAGGACATGAGGGAAAAACCAGAGGAATCTTTTTTTTTTAAAGTATGGAGGTACCTGACTTTTTAAAAAGTGTGGCATTTAATGAATAGTGAAGTACCAGTATTGGTTCATTAACTGTGATAATGTCAGTTGCTCAGTTGTGTCTGACTCTTTCGGACCCCATTGATTGTAACCCACCAGGGTGTTCTGTCCACGGAATTCTCCAGGCAAGAATACTGGAGTGAGTTGCCAGTCTCTTCTCTAGGAGATCTTCCTGACCAGGGAATCGAACTTGGTTCTCCTGCGTTGCAGGAAGATTCTTTACCATCTGAGCCACAAAGGATGTCCTTAATCATGACAAATGTACCATAATAATAGGGAATACTGAACGGTGGCTATATGGGAAACTGTGCTATCCTGGAAACTTATGTGTAAAACAAAAACTGTTTTAAAATTTTTTAAAGAATTTTAAAAAATGTGATGGTGGGGTCCATGGTTGTCAGCCCCCATTGGTATCTTTGGCACCTTTCTAAGGATGGAAGTGTGTGTGCTAAGTTGCTTCAGTCGTGTCTGCTGTTTGCAACCCCAGGGACTGTAGCCTGCCAAGCTCCTCTGTCCATGGGATTTTTCAGGCCAGAATACTGGAGTGGGTTGCCATGCCCTCTTCCAGGGGATCTTCCTGACCCAGGGATCGAACCTGCATCTCTGGCGTCTCCTGCATTGGCAGGTTTTTTTTTTCTTTTTTAACCAATAGGCTTCCCTGATGGCTCAGAGGTTAAAGCGTCTGCCTCCAATGCGGGAGACCCGGGTTCAATCCCTGGGTTGGGAAGATCCTCTGGAGAAGGAAATGGCAATCTACTCCAGTATTCTTGCCTGGAGAATCCCATGGACTGAGAAGCCTAGTAGGTTACAGTCCACGGGGTTGCAAAGAGTCGGACACGACTGAGCGACTTCACTTTCACTTTCACTTTCAGCGCCACCTATGAATACAGCAGGACTTCGAGGCTGCCAGATAGGTTCTAAATCTTAGATCTGCCGTTACCAGCAGTATGAGCTTAGCTAGTCACTTCCCCTCTCTGGGCCTCAGTTTTCTCTTCTGAAAAATGGGGGTGTTAATCACACCCACTTTAGGATGCAGTAGAGAGGGGAAGTGCAGTAACGGAGGGGAGTGCTCCTGGCAGACAGAAGGGGCTCAGCTCTCTGGAAGGGCGGTGGGTGGGTGGGAGGCAGGTACTCACCTGGAAGGGTCGATCATCTTGTAGACCACCCCACGCGCCACAGTGGCACTTGGCATGCCTGTTGACATGAAGTACAGCTCCCCTGGAACAAGACGCAAAGCAAAGGGTGAGACTGCTGCCTGGAACACCATCCAGGCCAGCCCCACGCCCCCACCTCAGGCTCTGGGACACACCCCAACCTCAGTGAGCCAGGAAGGGAGATGCACCAGGTACCTCTCCAGTCCCCAGAACAGGGAAATGAGGCTGAGAAAGGCATCCAGACGCACCCTGGGGTCTCTGCAGCACAGCCTCCCGGGGTGCTGGCCACTCTGCCCGCACCCACCCTGGCTCTGACCTCTGCTCACGCCTCCTTCCTGGGACCCCAGGGACCCCACTCCTGGTCCCTGCCTGGTCTCATGCCCAGCACACACACCTCTGAGCACCAGTGGGGGTCCACAGCCCAGCTCCCCACCGACTGCTTGCTGGTGACCAGCTTCCTCATTCCCCCACAGGCTTGCCTCGTAGGGCTGTTGTGAGGACAACAAGAGCGTGGGGTGACTGCTCCGTCAGTGTGAACTATTACTGCCGTTGTTGCTATTGTCACAGGCACCCGGGGTCCAGGTCCTGTCTGGCCCTTGGGGACAGGGACCCCTTCTCTCCATGGAGCAGCAGGAACCTCCCAGACCGGTAGCAGGGGCAGAAGAGCACAAGCCTGCGGAGTCTCCAGTGTGAATCCTGGCCCTGGAACTTGGCCCCACGTGAGCTCTCGTGGCTCTGGGACAGGCCCCCTCAGCCTCAGTTTGTAGAAGTGGAATTATGAGCACCTGGACCATGGATGCTCTCAGGGGAATTGAGTTCTCTGCTCTCTCCTCACCCGTATCCCACCCCCTGGCCCTTGCTGCCACAGGTACAAATATCCAGAAAGTAGGTTTCATTATTCTCAATGTATATATGAGACAATAGAGGCTCAGAGAGGTCAAGTGACTTACCCAAAGTCACACAGCCGGTGAATGGTTAAGCAGGCCCTGAACTCAGAAACATCGGCTGCCCCCAAGCCCACGCTGATGTAGGACATATGGTAGCTGGGAGGCCTAAACACAAGCCACACGTGGCTCAGGGTGATGGTTCCGCTGTGCTAATGCCTCCCATCCTTGCAAGAGGCAGTGTAGAGCTCTCCCAAGGATCGGGGCAGGAGTGGATTTACCAAAGAGAGGCTGGGATGGGGAGTGAGATGGGGGCTTGGAGGAAAGCATGACCCTGGTGACTGGTGCAGTCAAGGAGGGCTGCATGATGGTGGTATCTGAGAATCAAGACCCAGGAAACCTGGAGAATTCTTGAAGGGGAAGACGCTTGAGAGGTGACCTGTGTAACTAGGGTAGAGCCAGCTATCAGGGGAACTGGGGCTGGGGAGGGCAGGATGCTGAGCAGTCAATGCCCTCTGACTCCTCCCTCCAGGAGCCCCAGCCCTACCTTGGTGGGGGTGGAGGGGTGAAATAGGCCCACAAGGTGGATGCACCCTGTGGGAGGGAGCAGGGTCCCAGAAAGCTGGTCCCTGCTGGAGAGTCCAGAGGCACAAGCCGTGAACTTGAGCCATCACTTGCGGTCTCTGGGCGCCTTTCTGGAGAGAGGCCTTAGGAGCGGCTTGGCTCCTCCCCGGCTGGGCAGCCCTCCTTGACCTACACTCCAGGCTCTGGAGGAACTTGGGGTCCCCGCAAGAGCGGCTGCCTTGGCCTGGATGTACTTCTCCATCGACTGCCTTTGCCTGACAGAGCTCTAGCTTGAGACCTGCTCTGGGAGGCCTCAGGGGGCCAGGCTCTGTCCAGTGCCTCACCTCCCCATCCCAAGACCAGGCAGGAAAAGCCAGCCTCAGTTCCCCCATCTGTAAAGTGGCAGCACTGGACTGGGCGCACTCTAAGGCCCCACCCAGCCTTAATCTGCGGGAAGCCATGGCCCCCCAGCCCCATGCGCAGCCAGGGACCCCTGCTGGCAGGGGTCACGCCGTCCTCCTGGTCCCTGCAGTGTGGACTGTCCCTTGAGGACACTGGGCCAGCAGAGGTCCTTGTTGTGCAATTTACAAGCGTCAGAAGAGCAAGCCAAGAGGCGGAGGCTGCAGGGAGCGGGGGCAGTTTGCAGGCCTCAGCGCCCCAGGTCTCTATGCCTTCAGGGGCTGCCTGCCTGCGCTCACCGGCAGGCTGTCCCTCGGCCTGTCTGTCTTTGAGGGGCCTCCTCCTGGCCCTCAGTGTCACTCAGAAGGGCCCCCCGTCCTGCCTCTGGGTCTGGGCTCTGTGGGGGGTGTGCCGGGAAAGGGCACCCCCCCTTCCAAAACATGTTAACCCCCTACTGACCAAAAGAAAAGGCTTTCAAGGGCCCAGTGGGCTTGGGGAGGGCAGTGGGGGCTGGGGCTGCTCTGTGAAAACTTAGATCTGACGAGTGTCGGTTCAACAAAGGTTTCCCAGACTCAGGCCCGGGGACTCTGGGCACTGGGCCCTGCGGGGGGACACCTCTCGAAAGGCCCTCGGGAGGGTGTTGCCTAGTAACCTGGCCAAGCATCCACGGGCCCCACTGGGGGCCCTCGGCTTTTGTCCAGGGACAATCCGGGGCCAAGGACAAAGGCGGGATCCAGCCCCCAGGGTCCTTCTTCCTCTCCCCTCCCCCTCTGCTCCTGGCATTGGAAACACAAGAGCCTGAGCAGGGGACCCACTAACAGGCAGGAAAGCAGTGCCTATCACTCTCTGAGGACAATGCAGCTTCATTCATAGGCCCCAGTGCATTTCCCATCAGGAATCCGGGGTGCTGGGGTCCCCAGGGAGGCACTCTGCCACCACTTGCCTGCCTTTCCACCATCACACCCATTCCTGGCCCCATAACCTCCCTGGATGCTTACCTGGGGGGGGGGTCACGTGATCCCTCCTAGTAACTCTGCCCATGGTGGGAGTAGGGGACCACTGCTCTCATTTTCCAGATGAGGAAATGGAAGCTCAGACAGGTGAGAAGTGACACCCAGGCAAAGCTCAAGACCTCTGAACGTGTCACCCTCCAGCCTGAAGGTGACTCAGGCCTGAGACACCATCCTGGGAATCCTAAGCCAGAAGGACCCAGGGGTGGGGGGTCAGTGCCAGGCAGGGGCAGCCCGGATGGAAGGACCCCAGGAGCGCTCACCAGCCTCGTCCTCGGCGAAGGAAATGATGTGTGGGTAGTAGTTGTTGATGAGGCCTGGGAATGCGCAGGTCTGGCCTCGGCCCATGCAGATCTCGCTGTACCGCCACTGGCCTGTCTCCGGGTTCTCCCGAAGGGACATCAGACGCCTGCAAAGGAGGGTGGGCTGAGGGGTCTTGCCTGGCAGGGTGCCTGGAGGAAGTCCACCCACCAACCCACCCATCCACTCATCTGTTAACCAAGCAACCAGGACTGCACATAATATGCAGGGTCCAGTGCAAAATGAGCTGCAAGGACCCTAGTTCAAAATGTACTGAAAGTTTCAGTGACGGCAGATCGTTAAACTGAGCGTGGGCCCTTCTGACCACATCTGTGCAAGCGCACAGATCGCACATCCGAGAAGCCTGCCCTGCATGCAGTCTTTACTGAGCACCGGCTGTTGGGTCAGCCGAAAAGTTTGTTTGGATGTTTCTGTTAGATGTACGGAAAAGCTCGAGCAAACTGCTGGCCAACCCAGTACATGGCAGGAGAAGCATGTGAGCTGAGTCACTCAGCAGTGTCCGACTCTGTGATCCCATGGACTGTAGCCGGCCAGGCTCCTCTGTCCATGGGATTCTCCAGGCAAGAATACTGGAGTGGGTTGTCATGCCCTCCTCCATGGGATCTTCCCAATCCAGGGATCCAACCCAGGTCTCCCACATTGCAGGCAGGTTCTTTACCGCCTGAGCCATCAGGGAAGCCCAGGAGAAGCGCATGGGTGAGCAAGACCAACTTGGTTTCAGCCTCCTCGGTTCAGTTCCAACCACTGACCAGCAGGAGGCAGTCAGGAGCCAACTTCCATTTCAGAAGCCTCCGAGGCTGCATAGATGGGAGCTGCCTCCACTTGGGAGCATGAAATGGAGAATCTGGGTTTTTTTATTTTTTGTTTTTGATGTGGACCATTTTAAAAGCAGTCATTGGATTTGTGATATTGCTTCTGTTTATGTTTTGGTGTTTCGGGGCTGCAAGGCACATGGGATCTCAGCTCCCCACCAGGGATGAATCCATGGCCCCTGCAATGGAAGGCAAAGTCTTCACCACTGGACTACCAGGGAATTCCCTAAGTGGAGAATTTGGCATCTCCAGAATATGCTGATTTTGTCCCTACCCACTTCTACGCTGTTAGTCGTCTACGGATACTTTCAGACCCTGCTTGGTTGCCCCTCCTCCTAGAAGCCCTCCTGACTGCTCCTGTGCTGGGCTTCCCCAGAGAACATGGGCTCTCTGAGGCCAGACTTGAGTGGACCAAGTGAGACTCACACCTGACTTGGTGTGAGGTGTTCTTCAACTTTGTTGCTCTAGCCCTGACATGAAGGCTGACCCAGCAGAGGAGCTTGGCAAGTGCCAGCAAAATTCACTGAATTTCTGTGTTTAGGTGACTTGGACATTTCTGGGGTGGGGGTGGGGGGCATAGCAGAAGAGTTAAAGGAGAATCGGGGTAAAAAGAGAGGTTTCATCTAGACCCATTTTCCAGATGGGATAACTGAGTCCACAGGGAGACTCTCCAAGCTGGGAGAAGGACCCAGCAACCAGAGGCCCAGGTCAAGGTTCTCTGTCAGCTCCAGCTATAGACAAATGGCCACAAACCCACCCCAGTTCAGCAGCTTGCAAGAGGTAAGAATTCTGCCAGCCTCAGGCCTCCTTACTTCCTCTCTGACAGAGATTCTGTTCAACTGCCCTTACATGGAGAGGCTAGGGTGCGAATAATTAAGAACTGGTGATCCAGTGGGTAGGATTCCACACTTCCACTACAGGAGACCTGGTTTTGATCCCTGGTTGGGGAAATAAGATTCTTCAAGCTGCATGAGAGTGAGAGGGGAATGTCTCGCTCAGTCATGTCCGACTCTTTGTGACCTCATGGACTGTAGCCCGCCAGGCTCCTCTGTCCATGGCATTCTCCAGGCAAGAATACTGGAGTGGGTTGCCATTGCCTTCTCCAGGGGATCTTCCCAGCCCAGGGATTGAACCTGGGTCTCCTGCACTGCAGGGAGACACTTTATCCTCTGAGCCACCAGGGAAGCCCTCAAGCTATGTGGTGCAGCAACAGCAACAAAAAACATTAATTTCACAGGAGGCTGGGAAGGTCCTGAGGTCACCAACAGATCCTTCCATTTTATTAATAAAACAAAACAATAACAAATCACCCAGAAATTGGGCATTCTAGATTCTAAGTGCTGTACATAAATTTAAGTGAAAAGAAAGTGAAGTCACTCAGTCATGTCTGACTCTTTGTGACCCCATGGACTGTAGCCCACCAGGCTCCTCCATCCATGGGATTTTCCAGGCAAGAATATAGAGTGGGTTGCCATTTCCTTCTCCAGGGGATCTTCCTGACCCAGGGATTGAACCCAGGTCTCCCACATTGTAGGCAAATGCTTTACTGTCTGAGCTACCAGGGAACTTCCCCATATATGTATGAACAGGACTCAAATAAGCTTAGTAAGCAGGTACTATTATCATTTTGCAGATGAGGAAATTAAAGCTCAGAGAAGTGAAGCAGCTGGCTCAAGGTCACACAGCTAATAAGCGCGCCAGGCTTCAGACACGGGTCATCTCAGCTATATTTTAAAACATCATGCCAGGTGGGTGGCTTCCCTGGGCCTCAGTTTTCCCCTCTGTACAATGGGAGAAACAGGTGGTCATGAGGCTCTGTAAGCTCCCCAGGGAAAGAGTCTGACCCACGTCAGACTTGGGAGGTATGTCTTGAACCCTCTCTGAAACCTGTTTGGGATGTGGTTTACTGCCAACACATCTCTCTGGGCGCTCAGTGGGTGGAGGCAGCGAGGCTCCATGGGGCCCAGTGAGCTGACCTCAGCTGGATCCCCAGGTCCCCTCTCTCCAGCACGGTGACCCCTCTGGCCGGGTGGCACAATGACAGGTCCTGGCTTCCAGGAGACGGATGACCCGGAGCGGTCAAAGGTGGTGTTCGGGTTCCCCGACCTTTCACCTCTGCGGTCCCTGACCCTAAGAACTGCTGTCGGGTCACTTACCCGCTCATGAAGTCTCCAAAAATGTAGAGGCCGTTCAGGTTGGGGGACTCGCAGCCCCGGTACACGTAGCCCCCAGTGACCGACTTGCCCAGTTTGTGCGGGTAGGCGAAAATCGGCAGCACGTCATCTGCAGAGTGCGGAGACGCTGGGTGAGGCTGCGGGGCCCCGAGGCTCCGCGCGTGGTCCCGAGTCCTGCTGGGCCAAGGGCTGGGAGGTCCCTAGGAGGGCCCCAGAGAGTCACCGAGAAAGGGTGATGCTTAAAGTTTGTAAGGTACGGAGAGGGAGAGGGCAAGGATTTGCCGGGCAGGAAGTGATTTGGGGAGGG
>SJXQ01012965.1:0-21702 GCA_006408695.1 Aepyceros melampus | reverse complement strand
CCTGCGGGTCTGAGTCAGCCCCAGACCACTGGAGGCCCCCAGGGATGCTCGTCCCCTAGTAGGGGAGGTACAGACAGGCCCACGCGGCCCGCTTCCAGGAAGGGCCCAAGCTGGGCTCCCACCGGAGGCCCCCAGGGGCCGTGGGTGGCAGGTTGCCCTCTTGGCTGGGTCCTCAGGCTCCTGGCCAGAGGCCACACCCTCCTTTTACACGGTTGTGGCTTTTGGTCCACCGTTGGCCAGTCCTCCTGGCCTGTCTCCTGCTACTGTGGGGCTGAGGGCCACTTAGTGACGTGCTTGTGGTCTGGTGAGCACTGTCTTGGGCCCAGACAGGGAGGCCGTGTTCCATGTGTTCCAGACGTCCCGGCCCTGGCCTCTGTGCCGTGCCCTCTCTCTCTGGCTTCCTCTAGAGGCCCCGTGAGTCCCACCAGCAGCCATGGTGGATCAGGGAGGGTCTGTGCGCACACACAGACCATTTCTGCTTTGCGAGGTAGGGTCATGGTGATTCCTACTAGATATGAGAAGCTGAGGCTCCAAGAAGGCTGCATGCCAAGAAGTGGCCAAGCCACGGCTCAGACCCGGGTCTCATGACACCCAAACCAGGGCTCTTTTCAGATTACTCACCAGAATTTCATTCAACAAGTGCTTACTGCGTTCAGACTCCAAGCCAGGCACTGTCCTCGGCTCCAGAGACAGTGGGCAGCAAAACAGACTTCTGCAAGCCAATCTGAGTGCCCTTCACGCATCAGAACCCAACCCATGGGACTTCCCTGGTGGTCCAGTGGCTAAGACTCCATACTCCCAATGCAGGGGGCCCAGGTTCCATCCCTGGTCAGGAAACTATATCCCACATGCAACAGCTGAGTTCTCATGCCACTAAAACTCCTGTGTGCCATAGCCAAATAAATAAATAGAAAAAAAAAAAAAAAAGCAACTAGCCTCACAGTGGGCAGTGGAGGGAGGCAGCAGAAAACCCATGGAAAACCAGCCCAGTGTCACATTGCTCAGCTGTCTGCACCTTTCAGCACAGGGACAACCAGCCTGCCCATGTTACTGCCCAGGGTTGCCTCTGTGTGGTCACTGACACTCATGACCCATGGCCCAGAGCCCCGAAGGCTTCTTATGTCCTTCATCTACTCTTTAAGAAGACTCTTTTTTTTTTTTGGTTGTGCCACGTAGCTTGTTCCTTGCCCAGGGATCAAACTCTCAGCAGTGAAATCACAGAGCCCTAACCACTGGACCACCAGGGAGTCCCCAGGAAGACTGAGTCTTTGTACACAATATTCACTTGTAGGACATTCCCTCCTTGCCCACTTCGGCATCTGGCAAACTCCTATGCACGCTGCAAAGCCCGACTCAATAGCCTTCCCTTACACCGCTGTTCCCTGACTCCCTTGTGGATGCTCCTACAGTTCTCTGCCCACATCTCAGACACAACGTTCACCTAAATGTAATTCTGCAGCTTGCGGAGTGAGCTCTGTCTTTGCTGTCACCTCCCCACGGTTCAGGTGGTCTGCATGACTAGAACTTAGTTATCTCTGTGTGTCTGTCCACCTGCTAGGCTGTGGGACCCTTCAGGGCAGGGATTCCAGGGCCCGGCACACGGTGAGGCTTCACGAAGGCAGGCAACATGGCAAAGTGATTAAGAGAGGGGTTCTGGAGTCAGAGCACACAAGAGACTGAATCTACCATTCCCTGAGTGACCCTGGGCAAGTTCCTTAACCTGTCTGTGCCTACGTCCCCATCTATAAAAGGGAAGAAATTCCCAAGAGGAAGACACTGAAGCATAGAGCTATTGGGAGAAATATACTGGAGTCATACATGTGTTTTCTGAGTAAGTGCTCAAACTACAGAGACTATCAAGAGGCAGCTCAGCGTTCCCTCCTCCAGGAAGGCTTCCCTGACCTCCACGGTGACCCTTGGGGAGCCTTTGGCCCATTCTGATAAGTGTCTCTGTGTCTCCTGAATTGCACAAGGAGAGTTCTGAGAGCTGGGTTTGTGACTGGCCAACTGCCCCGGGCCCAGCACCCAGCACAGGGCCAACTCCTGACAGGTTCCGAAGTGCTGTCTGCCCAGCGACTGCACCTGCAAAGCACGTTGTGCACAGACTTCTATCAGAAGCCAGGCTTTGATGACTTGGGGCACTCAGAGGCCATCACAGTCACATGGAAGCTTGTGGCACAGACTGGCTCTCATCAGCCTGGGACCTGAGTTACCACATGTCACAAGCTCCCTCTTCTCCTTCCTATGACATCAGATGGACCAGGGCAAAGCTCAGGAAAGAGTCTGAAGGGGCCAGGAGGGACTACTGCACTCTGGCTAGGTAGCCATCGTGGGCATCTGGAGGAGCCTTGGGTGTCAGATGGGCTCATGTTCTGGGGAGATTGTGGGTGCAGGCATGGTTTTATGGTCTCTTTCGCCATCAGGAGTCCAGGCAGATGTGAGTGCCTGAATTCCATTACTGACTGAAACTTGTAAACAAGGCACCTCGGCCCCCTCCCCTGGTGGAAATCAGGAGGTGCTGAGTCCAGACACGGCCTTGGCTTGCTGGGAACACTGTCCCTGGTCCAGCGCTCTCCTTCCCTCCCACGAGGCCCTCCAGGGAAACCATGATCCAGCCTCTGCTGCACTCTCCAAGCTCACTCCAGACATGAGGTCACTCCCAAGACGCCTGGGGTGAGATGCTAGCAGCCATTCTACCACAGCTTGCTCAAGGCCAGGCTGTGCTGGGATGGTTCCCAAGGACAGAGGGGAGCCTCCTGCCAGGGGGAGGGTAGCGAGACTGGCCCTTCCCTTCTTCCTCCGCAGACCTGCCTACCTTCAGTGCCCCTCTGAGCCTGGCACATAGTAATTGCTCAATTAAAACAAAAAGGCAAAAAAGCATGGAATGGACACATGAACTCTTCTACATGACTGACATGGGAAGACTACAGGATCTGGTCTTCCGGGGCCCCCAGATTGGTGAGGGAGATGGACGCTTGATTGCACCCTTCTTGCTCCCCTGAGATGCACAGCGCGGGGGCTCCGGGGAGTCCACCAAAAGAGAGAGGCCTCCCAGCTGCTCTTATTTCTCGCTCAGACAATGGCTGTCACACGGGCAATGAGTGTGGTCCAAGTGTCACCGCGGCCACTTCCGGGTTGTCTGATCACCAGGCCAGTTCCTGCCTCTCCGGGCCTTCCCTGAATCAGCCTCTGGGCCCCACTCCGCCCCTGCTTGGGGCTGGGCAGCCACTGGAGGCACTAGAGAAATTCAGGCAGAATGGCTCACTGAGCTCTGAGTGTGTCGTTCAGTCTTCCTGGCTGCAAGGCCAGGAAGCGGCAGAGCCAGGATCGGACCCTAGTACGTCTGAATCCAAGCCAGCCCCGGTTGGCCCCACCCCTCCCACCAGCACCTGCCCCTGATGGCAGAAGGCTAGGACTCTGCTGTGTAGACAGGATCCCTCCACCCACGGGTTCTCTCACTCTCCCGGGGCTGGGCCTGGGCCAGCCTTCAGACTTCTCAGCCTTGACCCAATACTCGCCAGGGGTTGGGGTCATCGGGCACTCTGGAGTCAGGAAAACGAGCAACCGAGGCACAGTCTGGGGTGAGGAGAAGCCGGGGTTCAGCTCTCAGAGGAGGGACGGGGGCCAAGAGGCTTCACCACAGGGGTGTCTCGGGTGGTCTCCGAGGACAAGAGAGCCCACACTGGGTGGGAGCGCCATCCCAGGGAGAGGGCACAGCACGAACCTAGGGGGTCTGGAACCGCCTGGCACATCTCACTACTGGGGTCACCCAGGGTAGGAGCCCCAGTGGGTTTCAGGGTCCCGCAGTCCAGAGGGGCCCTCAGAGCACTCCTTCAGGTTGGGGGGAAAAGCCCTCACTGGGAGCAGGGTTCCCCAAACCCCTTGACAAACCCAAGCCCAGCACGCCGATCATGCCCTCTGCAGGGGTCAGTGGGCACCCATCTCCTCCCAGAGGCAACGAAAGGGAGCTCGGAGCAGGACAAAAGCTTCCTATCCTGGAGCTTGGACAAGGGTAGGGCTCTCCGAGGCCAGGGCTCTGGGGGCATCTTTAGGTGGTGCCAGGGCAGAAGAGACCCCCAGACTTGGAGGGAGCGATGATTTCATCAGGAGAAACCGAGACCCAGAGAAAACCCAAGTCACAAAGTCAGTGATGGCAAAGCCCATAAGCCATCCTAGGATGTCCGACTCCCCGCCCCCGGCCAAATGACTCCTGCCCGGGGGCCTCTGGTTCCGAAGCCCGATGCCCAGTTTCGATCCTTCTCGCCCAGTAGGGTTGCCACCGCCGCCACCCTCGCATCTGGGACCGAGGCCCCGCGCGCGCCCTCCCGCCGCGCGTGGTGCCAGGGCAGAAGAGACCCCCAGACTTGGAGGGAGCGATGATTTCATCAGGAGAAACCGAGACCCAGAGAAAACCCAAGTCACAAAGTCAGTGATGGCAAAGCCCACAAGCCATCCTAGGATGTCCGACTCCCCGCCCCCGGCCAAATGACTCCTGCCCGGGGGCCTCTGGTTCCGAAGCCCGATGCCCAGTTTCGATCCTTCTCGCCCAGTAGGGTTGCCACCGCCGCCACCCTCGCATCTGGGACCGAGGCCCCGCGCGCGCCCTCCCGCCGCGCGCCCCGCGTGCCCACTCACCTGGCACAGCACGTCGAGCGCGTAGCCGGCGCACTCGGCCCACGTCGCGGCGTCCACGCGCGCCGCCACGGCCCCGAAGCGCCGGGCCAGCGCCGCGTCCTGCTCGGGAGTGCAGCAGCCGAAGGCCGAGTACTGGGAGCAGAAGCGCAGCGGCTGCGGCGGCCGGAAGGGCGGCCTGAAATCCAGGCACTGCGGGTGCGCCGCGGCTCCGAGGCCCGAAGCGCCAGCAGCGCCAGCAGCGCCCCGGCCCCGGCCCCGGCCCCGGCCCCGGCCCGCCGGCCCGCCATGCCGCCGCCCCGCTCCGCCCCGGCCCGGCCGGCGGAGGAAGAGGCGGAGGGAGGCACCCCCGGCCCAGTGCGGCCCGCGAGTAGCCGCCGACCGCGCCCCGAGCGCCCGCCTCCCGCCCCGCCGGCAGCCTCGCGGGACGCCCGCCTCGCGGAGCCTCGGGCTGGGAGACCTGGAGACCTCCTGTCCCAGGAGGTCACCTCTGGCCCGGGACTGAGCACGGAGGGGCGCGGTGCACAGCTCGGCACAACCTCCTGGAGCGGGAGTCTTTCCGATTACCGCGGCGGTGACCTGGCCTCCAGGGGCCGGGTGCGGACTGTGTTTCGCGTTTTCATCTGGGAGGCAGCTGTCTCCCCCCGGGGTTTTTAGCCCAGGAGATGCGGGAGACTCTGGGCCAGGGGAGGGACACCATGGGGCCCGTGGTGGAAATTCTCACAAAATCCCTTAAAATGGGAGCACAGTCATGTAAAGGGGTGGTGGCGCTGCCCTGGGACTCACAAGGTGGGGAGGGAGGTTGAGGCCGCCTCCAGAGTCCACCGTGGACGCCCACTCCAGGCTTCTTCGCCTTCTCCCCTCCTGGGCAGCAGACTCCAGACAGCCTGGCACGGTAGGGCCTCCTCCCTCTGGCTCCTGCCTGGGTGAACCTCCAGCTGTCTACCCTCCAGCTTCTGCTGGGCATCACCACCCGGGTGACGGAACCAGCATCACCACCTGGGTGACGGGATGGGCAGCCGCAGCAGCGGTTCCTCTACCCCCTCCCCATCAGCTCCACTCCACAGAGCCCTAGAGATTTTTCAGAAAGGCAAATACTATGGGGGTCCTTGCCCTGCTGACCAGGCCTGAGGCCTCTCAGAGCCCAGGGAAGGGGTTTTTGCGGCCCGCGAGTAGCCGCCGACCGCGCCCCGAGCGCCCGCCTCCCGCCCCGCCGGCAGCCTCGCGGGACGCCCGCCTCGCGGAGCCTCGGGCTGGGAGACCTGGAGACCTCCTGTCCCAGGAGGTCACCTCTGGCCCGGGACTGAGCACGGAGGGGCGCGGTGCACAGCTCGGCACAACCTCCTGGAGCGGGAGTCTTTCCGATTACCGCGGCGGTGACCTGGCCTCCAGGGGCCGGGTGCGGACTGTGTTTCGCGTTTTCATCTGGGAGGCAGCTGTCTCCCCCCGGGGTTTTTAGCCCAGGAGATGCGGGAGACTCTGGGCCAGGGGAGGGACACCATGGGGCCCGTGGTGGAAATTCTCACAAAATCCCTTAAAATGGGAGCACAGTCATGTAAAGGGGTGGTGGCGCTGCCCTGGGACTCACAAGGTGGGGAGGGAGGTTGAGGCCGCCTCCAGAGTCCACCGTGGACGCCCACTCCAGGCTTCTTCGCCTTCTCCCCTCCTGGGCAGCAGACTCCAGACAGCCTGGCACGGTAGGGCCTCCTCCCTCTGGCTCCTGCCTGGGTGAACCTCCAGCTGTCTACCCTCCAGCTTCTGCTGGGCATCACCACCCGGGTGACGGAACCAGCATCACCACCTGGGTGACGGGATGGGCAGCCGCAGCAGCGGTTCCTCTACCCCCTCCCCATCAGCTCCACTCCACAGAGCCCTAGAGATTTTTCAGAAAGGCAAATACTATGGGGGTCCTTGCCCTGCTGACCAGGCCTGAGGCCTCTCAGAGCCCAGGGAAGGGGTTTGCAAGCTCTCTTGAGCAAGCCAGAAATGCAGCTGAAATGCAGCTTCTGAGGCCCAGAGATTCTGATGCCCCCCCCCCCCCACTGTAGAACTCTAATGCAAGAATTCTGGAATTATTCTTTGAGCTACCCTGGTATACAACACACAGGGTAGGATGGAGTTCACCTGCGGCTTCCACTGCCCAGACAGGACCCCCCTACTCACGCGCACACACACACACACATACACACACACATACACACACACACATACACACACACACACACACACTGCCCCCAACTCCCAGAATTTCAGAGCAACAAATCCCATATACTTTTCCAGGTAGGCCTGGAAGAAGAAGCACTTGCTTCTCCCAAGATGCTCTTCTCCATCTTCTCAGCCTGGCAAACTCCTACTCAGCCTTCATGGGCCCAACTCACACACCCATTCTGGGCAGGTCTCTTTGGACTGCCCTGGGGGGCAGGATCCATGTCTTTGTGCCAGCCCTTGCGGCAGGACTGAGGGTGAACTTGATTCTGCAGGACTCTGAGCTCCCTGAGGTCTGTGGTTTAGGCCTGAACAGGTGCCATGAGTGAGCCAGGATGTCCACCGCAGGTCACACGTCTCTAAGTGCTTAAACCGTGGCGGGGTGGACTTCCCTGCTAGTCCAGTGGTTAAGACTCCCCATTTCCACTGCAGGGCGGCGCGGCTTCAATCCCTGGTCAGGGAACTAAGATCCCACGTACCTCATGTCATAGCCAAATAAATTAATTAAAGAAAAATAAAATCTCTATCATGGCCGACATGCCTTATAAAATAAATAGATAAATAAGTACAATAAAATGGGGAATTTAATGTAGAGAATTGATGCCCAAGAAGCTGTACAGGAAATAGTGAGGCAACCTTGAGACTAGCAGGAAGATTCTACAAGTACCTGACTGGAGGAATAGGGGTTAGGTCACCTGGCCAGAGCTGGGTGGCCAGCGGGCATGTCTGGTGGAACTGGAGACGGTCCCCATTGGAGACTCTGCGTGTTTCAGGGGGAAAGAAATCCTCCGGCTTCTCCCTTCCTCTGGCCTTCCGGCTCCTCTCACTGGCCTACCTTGCAGGGGAGGCTGGGGCTGCAGCCTGGGAAGTGCGACCCCTGGGCCCTCCTACAGGCCATGGGGGCAAGGGCAGGGCCAGACAGGAGCTGCGGAGGGCTTGTGCAGTGGCCCCTTCCTCCCAGCCTGGAGTCCCCCAGGGCGATGGGCCCTGTCTCAGACTGAGTGGCTTGTAAGCAGCGGAGATTTCTTTCTCACAGTTCCAGAGGCTGGAAGTTCAAGATCAGGGTGCCAGCACCCTGGGTTCTGGTGCTGGCTCTCTTCTGCATTGCAGGCATCTATTTTCTTGTTGAGTCTTCATGTGGCAGAGAGAGAGGGAGAGAGGAAGCTCGTGTCTTTTTCCAAGGGCACTAATCTGGCTCATGGGGGCTCCACTCACATGACTTAATGACCTCCAAAGGCACCACCTCCTAATACCATTGCCTTAGGGATTAGGATTTGTGTTTGGAGGAGCATGAACATTCAAATAAGATTTTTTTAAATGTATTATTTAATTTATTTGTTTTTGGCTCTCCTGGGTCTTCGTTGCCTCGTGGGCTTCCCTCCAGTTGCACGAGCAGGGGCTACACTCTGGTTGGGGTGTGTGGGCTTCTCATCGCGCCGGCTCCCTCGTGGTGGAGCACAGGCTCTGGGCACGCAGGCTTCAGCAGCTGCGGCTCCCGGGCTCTCGAGCGCTGGCTTAGTAGTTGTGACGCACAGGCTTAGCTGCCCAGCGGTATGTGGGATCTTCCCAGATCAGGGATTGAAACCACGTCTCCTGCATTGGCAGGCGGATTCTTTACCACTGAGTCCCCAGGGGAGTCCTGCAGGGACTCAAACATTCAGATCATAATAACAGCACATCAACACAGGCTCCTGGAGTGTGTGTGAGGGGCTGGGAGGGCGGGGATGGGGGAACGCAGAACCTGGGCCATAACCTTGAGCTTCAGGGACAGCCTCACCAGGGCCCAATGTCATTGCCACAGGAGTTTCTGGAGATGGCCAGGCAGACACCTTCTCCCAACATACACGCCTGGAGACCCCCAGCCACTCAGGCAGAGTCTGAGGCCACGGCATCCTGCTGAGCCCCCATCCCCACCTGGGTGAAATAACTTTTAGAGCTGTGTTTGTTGGCTCATTTGACAAATGTTCATTAAGCAGCTACAGGGCACTTGGCTCAAGGCCCCTGTTCCCACCTGGCTGTTTTCCGGCATGCTGGGCTGTCTGACCTCAGAGAAGACCTGCTGTCTGGGGTCCCGAGGAGGGGGGTCTGGGGGCCGGGACTCCTCTGACTGGTGCCCCTATCATGGGTGCACACTTGCCAGGGTCCCTGACACTCTACAGGTCTCGGCAGTGTGGACACAGAGTCTTTGTGCAGAGGAGGAAACACGGGCTGCAGCACACAGCAAGCTGGCACTGGGGAGCCAGAGTCTCCGGTTCCTCTCCTCCACGCCAGAGCTTGGAAGTTCTTACTCCTGTCTCACCAGTAAGACAAAGGGCGGGGCTTCTCCTCTGGCCTCGTGGTTAAGAATCCAACTGGCAATGCAGGGCACAAGGGCTTGATCCCTGGCCCAGGAAGATCCCACATGCCACGGAGCACCCGAACCTGGCACCAGGACTCCTGAGCCTGTGCTCCGCAGACGGTGCTCGGTAACAAGAGGAGCCACTGCAAGGAGAAGGCTGCACACAGAATGGCGACAAAGAGCAGCCCCCGCTCGAGGCACCTGGAGAAAGCCAGAGGCAGCACCAGTGACCCAGAATAGCCGTAAACAGAGAAATCTTTTTTAAAAAGAAAGAAAGGAAAAGGATGAACACACTGGAAAATGGATCGGTGACTTTTCCTGGACCCATCTGAGAACTGAGGTTTGAGGGTCAACCGCCACCCCTAAATTTGAAGAGACAAGCGAGTCCAGAGTCCCAGGGATGATCGGCTCACTTGGGGCAGAAGGTACTGGATCCAGAACCTGTCAGATGGCCTCAGAGGTCATGTTGATGAATTGCAGGAGGCTTAGTGCCAAATAGCATGAGGCTGAGGAACTCCTGTGGGGCCCAGTGGTGACAGTCTAAAGGAAGAGGGACTTTATCGCCAGGGAACCTTGCCAAAGACCCCCACAGCCCTTGCAGGGGGAAGGGAAAGCCTGTGGTCCTCTCCCTACCCACCGTGAAATACTCTCACAACCATCTCCATAACAAAACCCACTCTCCAGGATTAAGAACCGTACCAGAGGCATGTCCCTGGTGGTGCAGTGGTTAAGAATCCACCTTACAATGTATGGGCGGTGGGTTCGATCCCTGGTCAGGAAGCCAAGATCCATGTGCCTTGGAGTCTGCACAACACAGCTAGAAAGGCTGCGTGCCACAGTGAAGGAACCCGCAGGATGCAACGGAGGTCCCAGGGGCCACGACTAAGGCCTGACACCCCCAAGTAAGTAAATAACTTAAAAAATATATATATATACTAATTAGCATAGGCATGTCAAAAACAGAGAGACACTTTACCAGAGCCCCATCCACATCACCTCTCAACACCCCTTGCAAGGCATTTCCCCAACTCCAGCCCTCTCTAACCTAACCTCTAACCTGCCTGTCTTACCTAAGGGGACAGGCTAAGAAACGTTAGTGAATGTCACAGCCCCTGAGGGCTGAGCCGGTGGCCACGGACTAGATGGGCTGAACGTTTTCACCAAATGCCGTCTGGGGCCAGGGATATTTGAGGGATTGGGGACACTGCCTGGGCAGCAGGAACAAAGCTGGTCCTTTGAGCCCATGTGCCCTCGAGCTCCGTGTGAGGGAAACAGCAGCGGAAGCAGGCCTGTGGCTAAGGAAACCTCTGGACTTTCTTCCCCAAACATTGGCTCCATGGGTACTTTCAGCAGTTGCTTCCGGGCCCAAAGGCTGCCCTCTTGCCCATCCGGGTCCCGCCTGGAATGAGACGGACACGCAATTCTGCCGTCAACAGCCTTGGTGACCCTGGGAACGACCTTCCCCACCCTCGGCCCCAATTTCCCTACCTCCTGAGTGGGGGGTGCGGAGGAGGTGAGGCCAGGCCACTGCTGGCCACTCTGGATCCCAGCCCAGTGGGCCTGAGGATTGTCTGAGGTTGCAGGAGTATTGCCCACATTTCCAGGAGCCCCGAGGGCACTGTCGGCTGCCAGAACCGGGACACACAGACCAGAGGAACACTCAAAGCCTACTCTAGACAGACTGGGTCAGTGTGGGCCGCCGGCCATGCATCAGCTCCTGCGGAGCAGACGCCCACTAATTACACAGCCATTAGTTCCTTCTCCAGTGTGAGGGGAAAGGCCCTCGACCCGCCTGTCTGTGCAGGGGGCCACTTGCCCTCCCCATCTCCAGCGGGCAGCCTGTATCAGCTAGTCCTTCTCCCCAGGACCCAGGCCACTCAGCCACAGCAAGAGATTGCACTAGGCATCCCAGCACAGGAGAATGTGGGGGCTGGGGGCTGGGCTGGCCCCTGCTCAGTCACCCTGGCAGCTGGACTACCTTCGTGGTGTGGATCGCAGCTGGGCAAAGGGCCTGGGGCCAGCAGAGGCTTTTGTAAACACCTCACACCTACGAGAAATCATACAACACGGGAGAAAGAACGCCCAAGGACACACCACCAGACTTTACCCACATTAATATTTGACCACATTTGCTTCAGACGTCTCAAGTGTTATTTCAAAACAAGAGGAACTGTGAGGGACGGTGTGAGAGGCCAGCAGGGTTAGTAATCTAAAGCGTGGGCTCTGCCACTTACTGTGACCTTGGACAGGCTGCTTAACCCTTCTGTACCTCAGTTTACTCATCTGTTAAATGGGCTGGCAGGTGAGCCTGGCACATAGCATGTGCTTGATACAGACCTGGCTGGCCCCCACCTTCTGCACCTCACGGTGACCTCACAGCCTTTTCCTCTGCTCCTGGAGGAAGTCTTTCCTGAAGGCGGTGCATGCAGGTACCACAGAGAACTCAGAACATCATCTAACGCCTTCTCCAACTTTGAACAACTGAACCGTGCTATGTACTGTCACTCCTGTGACTGGCTTCTGTCTCCTCAACCGGTGTTGGAGATTCGACCATGTGGACGTGGGAGCTTGCTCACTGAACTGCTGTCCAGGCTGCATCGCGTGTTTAGGGCTACCTCTGTCCGCCTTGCCAGTCACCAAAAGGCAGCTCAGCCTGTCCCTGGAGACCTGCTGGCCTGCCGATCTGCTGGTCTCTTTTCAAAATGTCAGGTCTTGGGGGCTCAGGAAGCCACCTTCAGGGCCTCCGTGAAGTGTCCTGATGCTGAGCCCGGGGTTCAAACCCCAGTCCCCCCTTTCCTGACCGCACCGTGATTCCTTCAGCACCCTGTGCCTGAGGGTCCCCATCTGCATGTGACCGGGACATCAGTGGCGACACCAGCTGGTGCAGAAAGGTGGTGGGAGAAGGTCTCAAGGGTGGAAGGCACCAGCAAGCGTGCCCCTGAGTTCACACCTGACCCCCAGAGACTCAGGGTACTTGGGGAGACCTGAGGATCCTGCAGGCACGGGGCAGGGGTGGGGGCAGCACCCTGATTCCCATGGCCCCAGGAACCTGACGACGGGGACCTGGTGGCAGACAGCTCACGTGTGCAGTCGTGCTGGTGTGAGGTCAAAGAGGCATCACAAAGCTGTGTCATGCCCAGTGTCTTCCGTTGTTTTTTTTTTTAAAGTTTAAAATCAAACACAGACATTTTGAAAAGAGACCAGCAGATTGGCAGGCACCTCACAGCAACCTTCTAGGATGAATATTATTATTAACCCCATTTTACAGATGAGGAAACTGAGGCTCGGGACATTGATACTGCAAGACAAATCAGATACACCCATCAGACCTACAATACAAGGGCATATCTGTAAACACTGGATGGGAGGAAGTGGGACAAGAGGATGCAACAAGAATTTATGGGTGCCGTGAATGGATGTTGTTATTACAAACAGCTGCCAACACTGTGTGTGGTGGTCAAGTCCTATACTGGCTGCAGTCTTATACCCAATGGCCTCAGAATCCCATCTATTGCTGGGCTTGCAGAAACTGGCCTCTGAGCTTGTTAGGGGCTGAAACCAGGACCCAAGCCTCCAGGGGATGCTCAGCCAGTACTGGAATCCTACCGATAACCGAAGGTCATCCCAGGAGAGGAAGTTTAAACCAGAGAGATATGGTTCAGCCCACAGACAGTCTTTCCAGATTGGGAGTTGACTCATTAAGGAGTAAGCTCCCCATTGCTGTAGGCATACAAGTAATTGTCAAGCAGCTTCCTATCAGTGCTTTTGTGACCCCGGGGGAAATCCGTTTACTTCCATATTCCTTTCTGTCCCTGAGTTTTTGAATGCTTAGAGCTTTCATGTATTTTTAAGTACAGGCAATATTTCTACAGGGTTCAAAAACCAGAAAGCACAAAATTGAACCAGTGAGAAAGGATCCTCTCCCACCTGCGCCCAGGCCCCAGCTCCCCTCCTGGAGGCGCAGGGTAATACCAGGTTCTGGGCCACCCTCCACAGCACATCAGGTAATTACATGTTTACGTAATTTTTATTTCTGTTCTGTCTCTTGCTGGTTTCTCTAACAATGGATTTTTGGTGGCAGCCTAATGACTTGGGACAGTCCCCTCAAGATGTCCACATGTGTAAGATGGGGGTAACGTCCGCCTCACAGGACTGTTGGGAGATGATCTTTCCCCAGTGACGCCCAGCAAAGAACCTGACGTGCGTGTGGTCTGGTTCTCCCAAGAAAGGTCCTATATCAGGGGAAGTCTGGGTGAGCTTACCCCAGCCCGTGCGGCTGCAGCAACTCCTCAGGCCACTAGGGGGCCCCATGGAGCTGCCCAGTCCTGCTGGTGGCCACATCATGCCCCGAGGGACCCACAGGGCAGCGGAGACTCCACAGAGGCAGGCTGGCAAATCTGCGCTGGGACTCAGCATCCTGAACTTCCAGGAGCACGGCCTCTTCCTCCATCCTGCCACCATCCTTGTCCAGGAATGCAAGGGCAAGACGCAGCGGCCACCTGTGACCCCAGTCACCTCTGCCGAAAAGAAAAGGACGACAGATTTTAAGCCACATTTTTGGGCGTTGTTTCATTCAGGGAAGACAGAGAGCGAGATGTTGCCCCATGCACAGCCACGGCCCACCTGCCCCGCCTCCATCGGATCCCCTTAGCCCCCCGGCCCCTGGCTTCTCCTGGCCACTGGGATGCCTCTCTGCCTTGGCAAAGCTCCCCGAGAATCCTGGCCCCTGTGGGAACTCCTTGCCTTCATGCTGCCTATTGACTGAGGCGAAAGGATGAAAGTCTCAGTTGGTCAGTCCTGTCCAGCTCTTTGCGACCCCATGGACTGTAGCCCACCAGGCTCCCCTGTCCATGGAATTTTCCAGACAAGAATCTGGAGTGGGTAGCCATTCCCTTCTCCAGGGGATCTCCCCGACCCAGGGATGGAAGCCAGGTCTTCAGCATCGCGGGCAGACTCTTTACCGTCTGACCACCAGGGAAGCCCGTTTTCTGCAGGCACCTGAAAATCCACCCTGCCCTCCCCTTTGCTTGTGCTGATGTCTCCCTCTGGGTGCCCTAGGCTTTCTCAATGCTGTGCCAGCAATCCAGCCCTTTGGACAGGCTCCAGGCCAAACACCCATCCCATGGGGAGCCCGCGGGGCCAGCTGTGGGCTGACACTGGTGCTGGACTCCCCGTCCTGAGGCTGCAGACTCGGTCTCTGTGCTCAGACCTGGGCAGCTGGGTGGGCTGTGTCCCAGAGGCTGGAATTAGGTCTTCAGATTTCTACCTCTTTTCTCTTGGTCCCAGGGGCAGGACAGAGCAGAAGAATATGGAGCTGGAATCCTGGCTGGAAGCGGGGAGCAGGAACCTGTTAGGCAGGCTTCTCCAGGGCCTTCAGCTCCAAGGGAACCGGGGGGGAGGGGGCGCTGAAGGGCTCAAACACGTGATCCTGGACCCCTGGAACAGCAAGCCCTCTGGCTTCCCCAGCCCAGAGCCGATGCCTGCTGGGGCCACGGGGCTGTCCCAGCCATACGTGGGAGCCGCCACCACGTCACGAGGACTCATCGCCATCAAGTCTGTCTCTTCTCCAGCATCAGGGCAGCCCTTTCTCCACTGCCCCCACCTGCAGGGATAATGGTGCAAACGTCATGGAGCACGGGCATGGGCCGGGCATGGTGCCAGCTTGCAGTCCTCATAATGACCTTGAGCTTTGCCCTGTTGTGCAGATGGGGAAAAAGAGCAGCAGGCGAAGTCACTTGTTCGTATAGTCAAAGCTATGATTTTCCCAGGAGTCAGGCACAAACGTGAGGACCATAAAGGAAGCTGAGCAGTTTTGATGCTTTTGAATATTGGTGCTAAAGAAGACTCTTGAGAGTCCCTTGGACTGCAAGGAGATCACACCAGTCAATCCTGAAGGAAATCAACCCTGAATATTCATTGGAGGGACCGATACTGGGGCCGAAGCTCCCATACTTTGGCCACCTGATGCGAAGAGCCGACTCATTGGAAAAGACCTCAGTGCTGGGAAAGATTGGAGGCAGGAGGAGAAAGGGATGACAGAGGCTGAGATAGTTGGATGGCATCACTGACTCAATGGACATGAGTTTGAGCAAGCTCCAGGAGAGAGTGAAGGACAGGGAAGCCTGGTGTGCTGCAGTCCGTGGGGTCGCAAAGAGTCGGACACGACTGAGCGGCTGAACAGCAGCAACTGTGCACTAACCAGCAGGACATACTGCCTTTTGGAGCAGGGCTGCTTAGCCTGGGGCAAGTGTGGGGAGACCGTGCTTTATCAAAACAGTGAGCGCCTCTGGTGGAATCTTCAGGGTTCCCATCCGTGAAGCTCTGCTGTCTCCATCACAAGTGCTTCCAGGAAAAGATGGGCACTGAGTGGCTGCCGGTCCAGGATCTGCCGGAGGTGCGCGAGGCCCCGTGCTGTTGACCCAGCCCGCAGACTTGGGCCGCACGGTGGAGCCTCACGTCTTCAGTGTGGTCCTGGGGCGGCTGGGACAGGACCCTGCCGAGTTCTGGACGCCAGCCAGGCACCTGGCCCCAGTGACACGCCACCCAGACCTGTCTGCTGAGGGCCCTGCCCTCCATAGCAGTAATTACAGCTACTATGAATATTCTATTGTAATGACGATAATAACCTTGGAAGCAGTTTCGGCGTCATGGCCAAGAGACCAGACTCTGTGTCAGGAAGACCGGCCCACCTTCGCCTCAAGACCTTTGGCCAGTGACACGCCCTCCCTGACCTCAGTTTTCTCCTCTGCCAAAAGGGATGAGGTTGTTGAGGGGCATCAGTTCCCTCGGGCTGCCCCCCGGCGTGGGGCTGCTCAGGGTGGAGTCCTGGCCAGGCTGGTGGGGGGCTGAGCTGTGGCCACAGGAAAGGAGGCCCTGGGACGCTGCCACGTGGGGGAGCCTGAGCCACCGGGCTCCCAGGGGACCATCAGTTCCCAGTTCCCTGGGCTGCAGCACCTGCCTGTTGGGGGCAGACCCCTCGGCTGGCAGTTCTAGCACTTCATCCTTAAAGCAGTTCTCACTAAGTCAGGGACTGGGTATTTCTCCAGACTCCCCTCTGCTAAGGAGATGTGAATGAGATGGGCTGCCCGTTTTAGGGGCTTCCTTGGTGGCTCAGCTATAAAGAATCTGCCTGCGATGCTGGAGGTGCAGGTTTGACCCCTGGGTTAGGAAGATCCCCTGGAGGAGGGCATGGCAACCCACTCCAGTATTCTTGCCTGGAGAATCCCCATGGACAGAAGAGCCTGGAGGGCCACAGTCCTTAGAGTCACAAAGAGCTGGACCTGACTGAAGTGACTTAGCACACACACCCATTTTAGAGATAGGAAGACTGAGGCACAGGGAGGCTAGGGGCTTGCTTTGGGCCATTGGTGGGGGGGCCCGAGGCCAGTGTGGGATTCTGAATCTGGCCCCCTCTGCAAGTGAACTAGGCTTCTAGGGATAAGAAAAGGGGGCCCAGTTCATGGTTGCGTGAACAGGGTAGGAAGGGAGTCGGGTGGCTGACATAGGCCACCAGTCCTCTGAACAACTTGCGCTTACAGGCTGGCTGCTCCAGCTGCCACCTGCCCTAGCTCCTCAGATTCCAGGATGGGGACATGGCGGGAGGAGAAGGCAGGTCCCACTTCTAAGTCCACCAGAGTTAGAGAAGGGGCAGTGTGTCCCCAGGGGGAGCCAGGGCTGTACCTGCTTTATCTTGCGTCAGTTGATAAGAAAACCAGACTTGTCCCAGATTGAGCCCTTGTTCAGACCTTGTCTCCATCTTTGCCTGTCTCCTGTCTCCACCATAGCATTATTGCTGTCCTATCCAGAGATGAGATGAAGTGAGGGTTCTGGCCACACAGCGGGTGGAGGCAGGGCTGCACTGGAACGCGGGTCAGGGAGCCCTGGGACTCTAGAACCATCTCATCTCACGTTCCAGGGAGCCATCTGCCAAGAAGGAGGAGGAACTGGGTGTTGTGAGCAGAGCAAGGTGGAGGGTCAGCTCTGGGCTCCAATTCCTGGCTCCAGCAAGCCCTTGGCAGCCCCCTGGCCCTTCTGAGAGCCCATCCCCTCACCAGGAGTCATGGGTAACTCCCCTGCCTTGCTCACATGTTGAGTGCTCAACACCAGTAAGTTTCCAGCTTCCTTTCTCTTGATAATAAAGCACATAGTAGGTGCTCGATAAAAGTAACTTTCCATCTTCCACTCTCTTGATGATAAAGCCAAGTGTTCTCTCCCAGACAAAATATTTACATTCTAGGAGAAACGCTTGCCTTAAGAAGGAACATGAGGGATGGTGGAATCCGAGGCGGCGGCGGGTCATGTCAGGCCAGGAGGCAGCTAAGGAAGACTCTTTGTGTTTCTCAGATCACAGTCATCGGCAGCCCGGGGAGGCTGGTGCCGCCCAGGGCATGCCAGGGTCCTGCCCTTCTTCCCTGCCAAGTGGGGTTCTCATCATCTGAACGCACCACTTCAAAAAACCACCCAAGCGCTCCAGCACTGAGCTTGTTTCACAATCTTGAGCTAATAGAGAAGGACTTCCCTGGACTCATACATACTTTTGAGATGTGTGGTTCTCAGAGCCAGCCTTAAAGGGAAACAGGCATTTAAAGACGTGCAGAATAAGGCTGTTCCAAAACCATTCACCCTTATTAAATCACACACACACACACACACACACACACACACAAACACACATGCCCATCATTAAAATGATAAAAGCCAGTGCTGACAACTCTGTAGGAAACAGCACACCCAGGAAGGCTAGAATGTTTCCCCCAGCTCTGCTGCCTACAGAACTCAGGAGTCCCCCTGCAGTGTACAAATCTCCTCTGCCATAAAGACTTCCTCGCTTCCCGTCAATCACGGCTCCTCATGGCAGTTCCCATAGCAAGACTCTGTCCCCTTCTCTACTGAACTTGAGGACAGGGATCGTGGCTCCTGGCTCATTCATTCACCCAGTGAGCACAGAGAGCCTGCCCCAGCCCAGCATTTTGTGCACGGGAGTCTGTGATCCTCACTAACCCTTGATCTGGAGAGCATCCTTATTGGAGAAGTGAGGAAAGCGAGGCTCGGAGAGGTTCAACCATGGGTCTAAACCCTGCTGGCCCTGAGCCCGGGACCCTTTCAGCAGCACAGAGCCGCCTCTGCAGGGATCTGGCCCTCCCTGGGCTCCGAGAACCCTGAGATCCCAGGGTGTAAGTGGGGGCCAGGAGACAGGGCCACAGCACTGGGTGTGGGGCGGCGGGGGCGTGAACAGGGAGCCCAGGGGCCTGTGGGAGCCCGATGGGCTGGGAGTGGGCGTGGAGAAGGACTTCACAACCTGTGTGCAGGCAGCGTGGGAGCCAGCTGGGTGAGGAAGAGGGATGGGGCACCCGAGGCCCGGGGAACACTGTGGTCCAAGGCGCGGAGGTGTGACTGGTAAGAGCGGGTCTAGGAGGCAAGCTCTTCCCGCTGTCCTCTCAGTGGAATGGAGAACGCAGGCTCAGAGGAGGGCAGCCGCAACTCCCCGGACACAGTGACGGGGGGCAAAGCGCGCCTGTAAACCAGTGTGGTCTGATGTGAGAGGGTCTCTAGAGGTGGGCCATAGGACTCTGCCTTCTGCTCTGTTCGATTCAATCAAGCATCTGCGTGGAGCCCTGGGAGGCTTGCTTATCAGATGTGCCAGTGGCAACACCCCCATGAGAACACAGCATTTCCAGGAACCTCAGCAGGTGAAACGGTGGACTGAGACCAACAGAATGGAATTGAACAAAGAGAGCCGGAATAACCTGCCTTCATGCGCCGAAGGTCGAAGGTCGAATGCACAGACTGTTCCCCCAAATTGTCTTTTAAATGAGCCGCACTTGAGGCTGAGATGGAAGACCTGTTTTCCTAGGGTCGCCCACAGAAGGTTCTGAATCAACTTTCTGTGGTCAGTGGGCCCCCAGGTGAATGCCCCATAGCGTCCAGGAGGATCTTCTCCAGGGGATCTTCCCAACTCGGGAATCGAACCTGGATCTCTCATTGCAGGCAGATTCTATGCTTCTAATAGGGCAGGGGGAGTCGACCCTGTGAGGCCTGCCTCTTAGTGCCCAGACTGTCTCTTAGAGCCTGGCCCTAGTGGGTTCTCCATCCCTATTATGTGTCCTGAGCCTGGGAGAATCCTTCAGAGGAGGCAGCTGGTGGCTGTGCCTGTAAGGCTCCCTCCTCCACAACAACAAACAGCTGGAGTTGGCTGAACTCACATAAGCCCCCTGTCCTACCCAGGAACAGCTATCATGCTGCCTCGAGACCAATGAGAACCACGGCTAGCTGAGCGCCAGCTTTGGGGCAAGGCAATGGGGGTAACGCCCTTCCTGCGGGAGTGGACGCCTGGCCGCTCCTTGTGCCTGTGATGAAATGTGGACAATGGCTGGGAAAACTGGTCAAGGGGAGACTCAGGAGGCCAAGCAGCCTGGCACACAGCAGGTGCTCAGTACGCACGATGAGTCATGAATGAGTCTTCAGGTTGCTGGGCAAGCCAGTTAGCCGCTCTGCCTCAGTTTATGCAGCTGTAAAGTGTGTGTAATGTCCAGAGCCAAGTAAATATTGGGCAAACTGGCACAGGGTGGGCACGCAGCCAGGGAAGATCCTTCTACCCTGCCGGTACAACCTGCAGGCCTCTGAGAGATGGTCATGCTGCTTTAGATTGTCCACCTCCAGGGAAAGAGAGCTCACTTTTGGAGTTTGAAACAGAGCAGACACCGGCCTGCCTTCAGAGGATTCTTAATAGAGCCCACTAGTGCCAGGCTCTGTGAGATGGTCTGGGCACCAAGAGGCTGGCCTCACGGGGTCGACTCCCTCTGCTCCTATTAGAAGCATAGAATCTGCCTTCAATGAGAGATCCAGGTTCGATTCCTGGGTTGGGAAGATCCGCTGGAGAAGGAATTGGCAGCCCACTCCAGTATTCTCGCCTGGAGAATCCCATGGACACAGCAACTTGGCGGGCTACAGTCCATGGGGTCGCAAAGAGCCAGACACGACTAGGCGACAAGAGCCTGAGCGTCCCATAAATGGGCCCTGGAGGGGCGGCCCCCACCTCAGGGGGTCAGAGAGGCCAGAGGCCCTATGTTGCCCCCAAAAGACGGGGAACCATCAGCTCACTGGGTCTCAGGCCTTCTCTCTGGCCCTTCCCCAAAAGCTGCTGACAGATGTGGATGGCTTTCTGCTTCCTGTGACCTCCGCGGAGAAAATCCATCACCTGCTGGCGGAGCCATCGCGGCCGGCCCGGAAAAGATGGTACTGAGTCACCTGGGCCCTCACGGCTCTGCCAGCCATGAACGCGTCAAGCCGGTCATTAGCTCTTACAGGAAGGACCTGACCTGTCATTTTCCTCCGGAAGTGCCGAGGGCGACTTGCCGGCCGCCCCTCCCTGAAGCCAGAGAAAGGCCGGATCCTCCTCCTGGGGCTAGCCTGGATTAGGGATGGGGACCAGGGGCGGGAGAACATCCATCCTTCCGCTCAGGAATCCCACTTCTGGGAACTCGTCCCGAGGAAACAATCGGACAGAAAACCAAGCTGCGCACAAACACGGCCCCGCGGGAAGTATTTATAATAGTTCAGCCCCGGAAATCACCCTCGTGTCCTGCGGTGGAGGGGCAGCCAAGCACCCCGGCTGCCTAAATATCACACGGTGGTGAAATCAGGTGAATGGGGAGGGGGCACGCCTGGCAGCCGCGGATGAATCACCCCGCGGATGGATCACCCTCCGGTCCCTGACGCCCCCATCCCCACCCCCGCACTGATCAAACAGACCTACTCCAGGCTGCACCCAGAGGCGGTGGATCAGAATCTCCAGGGAAAAGTTCTGACTGACAAGGGTCTGCGTGATTCCTATCACCAGGCTGGCTGAGAAACCCTGCTCACGGCTAAGATTACGACTTCAGCCATGCAGTGATTTAAACCTTGTTAAATCTTGGTTTTTGCATCTGTGAAGTGGGCCTAGCCCCAGGCCTGTCCCTGGGATGCTGGGAAGGTTGGTGAGATTCTGGACAGGATGACTCCACAGGATGCGGGGCTCTGGGAGCTGCTGTCACCACGTTCGCAGGCTGCGTCTCCCTCTTCCTCTCCCCAGCTCTGTCCCATCACCACTGGGGGAAGTTACACCTGTGCATTTTATTAAAAAGCAGAGACATCACTTTGCAGACAAAGGTTCATATAGTTAGAGCTATGGTTTTTTCAAGTTATGTACGGATGTGAGAGCTGGACCATAAAGACGGCTGAGGAGCGCCAAAGAATTTCTGCTTTCAAACTGTGGTGCTAGAGAAGACTCTTGAGAGTCCCTTGGAAAGCAAGAGATCAAACCAACCACTCCTAAAGGAAATCAACCCTGAATATTCATTAGAAGGACTGATGCTGAAGCTCCAATACTTTGGCCACTTGATGTGAAGAACCAGTTCATTGGAAAAGACCCTGATGCTGGGAAGGATTGAGGGCAGGAGGAGAAGGAGGTGACAGAGGATGAGATGGTTGGATGGCATCACTGACTCAATGGACATGAGTTTGAGCAAAGTCTGGGAGATCGGGAAGGA